>JARLTB010000046.1:5645000-5785000 GCA_030141615.1 Unio pictorum
CCCCCAACCCCCGAACTAAAAATAAAAAGATTTCCTTGCAAAACAACCAATCACTCTGAAGCAAGGTCAGAAATGAGGTTAACAAGCAAGGTCAACACCTGTCTATTACAAGAATAGCAAAGGCCATAGAGATTTTCTAGAACAATCTCCCAATAAATGAATTCCAAACCAATAATGACAAATTTGGAACTGACAATTAAAAATAAATGATTTAAATCAAATATACATCTTCCCCCATAAAATAAAAAGAAAGGTTCATATGATAAAAATTTATTTTTATCACAAACCAATTTACATCTGAGGTTAAAAGAACTAGTATAAATTACACAGTATAATAAATTGTTATACACGGGAAAGTGCGTCCACAATTATATTATCTAGAAATAGCCTCAACCTTTTAACTTGTCCATGTCCCACAAAATGTAGAAATGTAAAATGTAAGAAAGTCACAATAGCACGGCAGAACTCACTTTTAGATAAATTAATTGTCAAACATGCATCAGTGAGTCTGTCAAAGAATTTTCGAATTGTTGCTAGATGTTCTATCCAGGTGTCATTGTAGATGATGACGTCACAATTTTCTAGACCAGAGATGATCATTTTTATGAGACGTTGAAATGGACTTTCTTTATATTGGTAGAGTCCATCTGGAGTCTCGCGGGATGATCTCGCGACCGATCAAACGTGAGTTACAATGCTGATACCGGATCAGCCTAAATTGACCTTGTGCTAATTACGATACTAAACACGTCCTTTGTTCTAAGTAACCTTATCGCTTTGTAGCCCAGTTAAACACCCTATATAAGCAGTGTTTTAGCCTCGTTAAAACAGACCTTGTAGGAAAGGCCAATAAAATAAATTATTTCTTCAATAGGCTTTTGACAACCTGATAAGTTTACATGACTTGCGAATTGTAAAAGTAAGGCTCACTGCGACAATCTATATATATATATATATATATATATATATATATATATATATATATATATATATATATATATATATGACCTAGAAAATTATCGATCAGAACAATGATTGTTAGGTAGATAGGGACCTATCTCTGTTATTGAAGTATAATTGACAATCACTAATCAACCACCGAAACTGATTACAATGGTCCTAATGTTATTTTATATTTACGGGTTGAGTAAGTTCGGATCGGTACGAAGGGTGTAAGTGAGTTGTAAAAAAGCACTCTAATATAAATAATCCGTGCTATGTTTTTTTTCGTCTATGGCTTCATATATATATATATATATATATATATATATATATATATATATATATATATATATATATATATATATATATATATATATATATATATGTATATATATATATATATATATATATATATATATATATATATATATATATATATATATATATATATATATATATATATATATATATATATCAACTATGCTAAAGGAACAAGTTTACACGAGACCTTAAGTCCTAGCTGACTCTGTCGACTTGTTATGTTGATAGTGATTGTTAATAAATATTATCTTTTAACTATTGCAGTTTATTATGCAACGTGCCAGTTCAGCTCGAAGTACTAAAATAAGTTTTATATAATGAACATGCGTATTAATTGTAGATTGCTGGATACAGAGAACAAATCAATATCATTATCCAAATATTAGTGGACGTTGCCTACGATTCGGGATCAATTGGATAATGCAGGTGCAAGTTCCCTATATATAGTTTCAAGTATGTGACAGAGAAAGGTTCAGGATACAGTCATTCCTTTTTTTTTTTTTACATAGAATCGTTATGACGAGAGCAACAATGTCATTAGAACTTGACCCAATTATATCATCACTGCTGCTTGCGTGCTTAGATCGTTGCCTTCACAAACTGTATTATTCTATCTCATCCAGACAATTCCCATCATTTGTCAAAACTGCAATTGTACAGTCTCTGCTGAAGACACCAACACCCCTTCATATATATGACATGGCCACACAGGCGGATTTATTTGCTGAAGCTCGGGGAGGTTCTCATAACGTCATCTCGGGTGACAGTTAAAGGTGAAAAGCAGTTCAAGGACCAAAACCCCAGTGAACCTAAGAAACCTAGCAGGGATAAATAGATAAGAGATAAGTTCAAACAATGTTTTACTTGCAAGGAGTGTGGGCCTATCTCACCCAATTGTCCTAAGCGGTAGAAACCATCATAAAGAGTTGCGGTGACCATTGAAGGCAGACTGAAGGTAGATCAAAAACGCGATGTTTCCCAGCGGGCTAATGGGGATGCAGTGTACGAACTAGTGGCACGTGCAGAGATGGGTCGCGATACAATCCAATGGATCGGCATGTGTATTAACCACAAGCTAAGGGTACCTGTCAATGGACAAGAAGTGACTGTTTTATGAGACAGAGGGTGCACTACGGTAATTGTGAAATGGAGCCTAGTCCGTGATGATCACTTGCTTGGGTATGCTACTAGACCAAACAATCGACCACGTTCCAGTTGCAAGGATAGTTATCGAATAACCTTTCTTGACCGGAACCTTGGAAGTGTTGTGCATAGCCAATCCGATATTTTAACTTACAATTGGCAATGTAAACGGATATAGACTCCCAACCATGTCTGATTTAAGATTCCTGATGATACAAGTAGTGCAAACTAGAGCTCATGTAAACAAACCTTTACTTAAATTAAAAGTAAT
Source organism: Unio pictorum (assembly GCA_030141615.1). Lineage (NCBI taxonomy): Eukaryota > Metazoa > Mollusca > Bivalvia > Unionida > Unionidae > Unio > Unio pictorum. The sequence goes on from JARLTB010000046.1 coordinate 5,647,678, forward strand.
GGAAGCCATTACTCATATCTCCCTCCAATAATTTCAGAATGAGCAAGAACGTGACGCGTCTCTACGTTCAACCGCAGATAAAGCATCATCGGGTACCGTGAGAAAGTGTAAGAATAGGGGTTCCTCTAAAGTCCTTAATCGAAAAGGTTTAATGTATAGGTGAATACTCTACACGAGTAGTAGGGAAGGTTTACCCACAATTTATCCCAACGCCTTATTTCGTTAAACAGTGCTTTGTATATATGTTTTTGCCCGCTATTTTAATTTCATATATGTGTGTGAAAAATGTATCGAACTGGCACAAAAGCTTGGTATTAAATTGCATATGTGGTGACACACTACTTCGTGTAAATTCAAAATTGTACATGTTCGTATTAATTAAATTCTCCTGAGTGAACAATCAATTCGCGACAAATTTGTCGTATTTATTTATACTTGACTTTAATTTAATTTTTACGTTTCCTTTGTCGACATGATTTTGAGATTTAAATCACCTAATTTACCTTTCATTAGATGGTATGTGAAACGAAAATGACAAAATATATTGCTTTCTAAAACATGAGTTTACACTGAGAGCAGAGTTTAACGTTCGAACCCTTTATAAATCTTACAACGGTGCACTTGATACGTATTGAATGCCCATATACAACTAGTTGTACCGAACATAATCACTCTTAGATAAGATTAGAATTGCATCTGATACTATAACCCATTCTTTCTTTGAAAGTTTAGCCTTGCGCAAAATATGATATTATAGCATTTGACATGCAGCGTTGGTAACATGATAGGAAACATGCATCAGCAGTATTTGCGATTAAAAGCCAGAAGTTTGTCATATTAATAGCATTTATCCTATTGTTTAATTCTGGATATGGAGGAATTTGAAAAGAATAAAGATGGTTGCCATTTTCAAAATGTCCACCGTACAGTAAAAACTTTTAATAATATATTGGTAATAATAATGTGTAAATAATAACATAATATATAAAATTATTGGATGGAATAACAGAAATCTGAGTAAAGAGGTAAAATAGAACAACATGATCCCCTGTATGTAAAAAACCCACAGTTTACCATAGTCAATTGTACATAGACAAAATGAAATTGAACATGATATTTGACTGATAGAACTTCTTAGAATGCAATTAGCCGTTCTGTTATATCAACAAAACAATTTTTATCATAGAATCACATACACAATCAAACTCATTTGCACTGCATGCCGTCATAACCTGGTTATATCCGGTTCTTCCAAATTCAATGCAAATGACAGGTCAGAATCGCCTTGATCATTTTCCACTTCTTTGTATGCCTCCATCCTCTTCCGGTCATCAGCAGTAACCGGTTGCGAGTTCTCGTTCCCTACTATGTGGTGCACATATGAAACTCTTTTTCCCCATTGCGCTTTTCGTAGACTAACTCTATAAGTCCTTTAACTTCCAGACACCCGTCCCCTTGACAATTTATAACGAAAACTACTAGTTATTTCCCAGAGTCAGGCTTCTAATTCCATATCAACATCTTAACAAACTAATTGCGCGAAGGAGAATAACTAAAGCATTGAATTTCATCCGAAATTTATCACACCACATCGATCAGCTGAGTCAATCAGGATTATCTTTATCTAATGGTCACATATTGTATACGCTCATCGAAGTTAGAATAATTCTATCTAGTACCCTTTTATTAGTAACTGTTCTGGAATGGCTCACTTTATGACACTTATTGCAAAAGGCCCAAAATTATTTATGGCTTGTCTTTACGTTGTCTTTTCACGCTACTTAAACCCACGTTAACATAGCTTCTCCTATATATCCATCCTTTACATCAACGGATCCTAATTACAAATGAATGACTCCCACACACATTCTTTGCGAGCTTAGCCCATACTTCAATCTTAATTGTTACGTGTCACGCTGTGCGCAAGACAAATTCACTCATTTTGTTTAAATATGTTTTCAATGGCATGAAAAGTGCATTTTAATTAACTATAACATGAAATATAAACATGATACAAAACATAAATTGGTATTTGTGTACCTCTGCTATGTAACCTTAGTACTAAAAGGAGTAGATTATATCAGAATCATTAGCTTGTATGCGCCACATCGAGCCAATATTTTCATTTTATGGGATCGCTCTGTTGGTCTAATTGGTTAGAATGTCCGCCTTTGTTACAGAAGGTCGCGGTTCGAACCAAGGCCGCGTCATTCCAGATACTTAAAAAAATGGCAATTACAGGTGCCTTGATTGGAGGCCGCCATAGTGCTAGACATCACAAAAACTAGCCACACTGCAGACATTGTAGCGAGATAACTGGCAACTTGTTAAAGCTGCGTTAAAATTCCAACACACACACACACACACACACACACACACACACATTTTGCTGTTTCTCAGGTGCGTGGAAGTTAAACCATGAATGATTTTTACCAATAATAAACTTAAATGTTAGATTGTGATTCAAGACGATGTTTTTCAATAGGGATCTGTGTACTTTTTTTTTACATCTTTATGAAAGGAAATACTTTATTTGAGCATATAGCATATAAGCTCCTTGTTTGTTTATTACCTATCAAAATCTGGTCTGTTTGCAAGCCATCATATATCTTATTTAAATTTTAATCTGGGACACTGTAACGACTTATACATATATTAACCTATGTATTTGCTTGTTCTTTTTAAAACAGAATGTATTGACCGATTCCAGGTATGAGAACGGGCCATCGCACCCGTTTTGTTCGTGTACAAAATAGTTTCATTACACACAACATATTAATAACTCTTTAAATGATCCACACACAATGGTAACTTAAATAAACGATATACCTCCTGGGCAGCATATTTTTATATTATCGTTACTTATCTCTTTCATTATGAAGAAAGCGAATACAACAAAATTAATTATAAACTTTCTTGCAGCAGAGTGTACACATAACATGCATTTAATAGAAGACAGGGATTTTTAATTTTCATTTGCACCCTATCGCGTTACCCATATTAGTAAAGTAGGTTAGGTTTGATGCGTGTCAGCGTTTATCTCGCGCCTTTATCTCGCGGCCGATATAATTCGAGTTTGAATGCTGCTATATGATCAGCCTGGATTGACTATTTTGGTGTGTCCTTGTGCTAAGTACGTTTGTAAACATTGCCTCTATTCTAAGCAACCTAATCTCTTTGTTGCCCCATGAAACACCTTATTTAATCAGTGTTTTGGCCTAGTTAGAACAGACCTTCCACGAAAGGCTAATAAACCTAACAACTTCTATTATAGGTTTTGGACAACCTGATATGTTTTCCACTGTAAGTTTACATGACTTGCGGATTGTACAGCAAGGCATACTGAGATAATCTGTACATAGAGTATATATAGATACTGACGTAAAGATAACCTAGAAAATTATCGATCAGGAACAATGAATGTTGTTAGGTAGCCAGGGGCCTCTCTCTGGTATTTAAATACACTTGACAATCACCAAGCAATCACCTGAATTGAATACAAGGATTCAAGAATGTAAAAACAGACTATCTTTCCAACGACAAACATAATATCAGGAAGATTGTGTTAATAATAGAGGTTGGATACGTTCGGATATGTTCGAAGAGTGTACGTGAGTTGTTCAAAAGAGTTGTAATATAAATCATCACTGCTATCTTCCCCTAAGGCTTCATCAATAAATGAAATATTAGGAAACAGAAGTAACAAACTAAATCAAGAACAATTTCAGGTCGTTATTATTGATGAACCCTTCGTAGAGAGGTTTCTCATGTATTCTTCTGGAGTCACGTATCTAATCAATGCTCTGAAATTTAAAGTGACGAGTGAATGTACGTGTGTGTGTTTATATGGGCTTTTGTTGTTTTTTTTTTCTTTTCTAGCGGGATTGGAAGCGGTTCCAGAAACTCCCTCTGGCCCCAACTCTGATTTACATTCTAAAAAGTGATTTTTATATCTCTTGAAAGGGGATTACATTTTATTATTTCAGATTGATAACTATTTTTCGAACGTTTGCTGTTTTGGGAAGGGTTATTCTCTCTCTCTCTCTCTCTCTCTCTCTCTCTCTCTCTCTCTCTCTCTCTCGATCGATCGATCGATTAATGACATTAAATTATCGTCATAAACGTTCATGTAATACTAATCAAATGTAAATGCTGGAAACAAAATGATGGTATCAGTTTAAGATGTGCATTTTTGTGCTAATGCAGGGCTTTTATATGTACTCAGTGCTCATTTTGTTCCTTACAGCTAATTCCTTGTAAAGGATTTTAGACTCAATGCTTTTTAATAGACGCGATGCACTCTCTAACATCTCTTAAAAGGCTCTAATGGGAACATAAACCATGGTGACTCGGTGGTTAGGATGCCAGAGGAACATCCGTAAGGAAATGGATTAACCTGGATCGGCTCTTATTGTAGGTCCATGGACAAAAAGTTTACTTCAATGGCAACGTCACGTGATAATCAGCTCTTATTTCTCTGGCTTAAGACATGAAGCCAAACATCACGAGGAGAGGACTCTCTGCAAATGTTCTCTGGATAGTAGCGAATCTGGCAACTTCTCCCATATAAGGTTCCCAAACTCTTGGGTGCCAACATATTATGTTTGTGAGGTGGGTGGGGCGGAGCAAACATGAAGTGGTCAGCTACTAATTATTCTGGGGGGTGGGGTGGGAGAAGCACCCGCTCCGCCCTCTCCTATATGCGGGCGCCCATGCTTATGGTTTGCTACTGTCAGCAAGGAATAAGGTACTAAATCTGCCTAAACGTGACAAACAGACACACTGACAGAAAACTTGTTTTTGTGTTGCTTCTGCTTATACAGGTTTGTAATATTGGTCTGAGGTTCGAAGAATGTACTTCAACTGTCAAACACCATACTAAATATAAATTCAGTATATGCAAAAATGGCTGCCGGAGACGTCATGAGAGGAGGGTCTGTGTTTGCCAAATTGTGCGTTGAAATCCATTGAGAAATATACAAGCCTTCCTATAGGTCACACTACTTTTGCATGCAAAGTTATATGTGCTATAAAAAAAGACATCTCAATAAGAAAACATGCGCTATTAGAGGTGGCGTTGAAAAGGATGATAAATTAACTGCATCATTACCTATTCTATTTAGATTGGGTATACCAACAATGTAAACATATCATATAGAAAGAGCGACGCTTAGAACATTAATATATAAAGAGACCATAATAGCCTTGCAATACATTCCTATTTTGCTTTTATTTTCACTTTGTTTACTTTTACAATATTTAAATGTTGTAAATTACAAATATAATAGTTTCATGTACAGATTGGTAATTTGAGACAATGTTAAATACGATGCTTTGCCCAAGACTGCTCTATATGACTGATGTTATGTTTAACTTTACATGTAATTTACGATATTCGCCATCTTGGGTTTGGAAGTTTGTTTGTTTGTTTGTTATGGTTTCACGCTATTTTTAAGCACAATATAGGCTAAACATGGCGGCCAGTATTACTGGTGGAGGAAGAACCCTGAAAAGCCCTGGAAAGAACCATCGACCCACGAGAAGCTACTGTCAAGCTTTCTCACATAACTACATTAGCCGAATCTTAGACTCGAACCCACACAGATAGATGTGAGATGGCAGTGATCCGTATCGGACAGCGCTATTGACCACTCGAGGCCCCATATTTTTTTTGAGGTAATTTATGTATCAACGACACCTCTAGTTTTTACTCACTGAAACCCATCATAACCAGATCTACTACATACTGGTTCAAAACCGTTACCGATCTGGCATCAATGGAACAAACACACGAACGTTCCCAGGTACTGATGTTGAGAGTGATCACGAACTCGTAATTATGAACATCCGAGTGAGGCAGAAGGAAATTAACAAAGCAAAGAACATAAAAGTTAAAATTGCAATCTGAGAGGTATAACTAGTTTCAACGCAACGTATTTGAAGACGACGGAAACGTTCAAAATTGGACAAGACAGACAATTAACTAGAATGGCAGATAATTGACCCCACTGCTAGACAAAGACAACAACATACGAACAACATTAGGACGAACTGGATGATAGATGAGGACATGAACAAACAAACGAAAGAATCTTCGAAGAGCAAATAATGAATGGGCAGTTGGCGAAAGGTAGCAAAATTAACGTAAATCATGACAAACGAATCGACGAATAAAAAAGGACGGACAAACGTATGGACAAAGGCGTGAACTTAGCAAGTCCATTCAAGAACAAATATAATGTCAGATTGAGGGTGAAATCATATACTAAACATGTATCAATCAGTGAACAGTTGGACACAATGAAGCTTTTCCAAAGGATAGTTCGTTGACAATTGGTGCCTTTGTTATAATTTGTTTAATGGAAAGCGATCAACAAAGACGTATTGTTCTAATACCGCTTGACTATAAACTATTTAGTTAAGTCAATCAAAATACAATGAAGATATACAAATATATTTGGTGTACATACATGTAGAAGAACGAATACGCAAGTAACTTTCATGTGCACTGTGTTATGATTCTCTCTCTCTCTCTCTCTCTCTCTCTCTCTCTCTCTCTCTCTCTAACTCTCGATCTCTCTCTCATACAATAAGTCATTTGAAAATGTCATTTGATCAATATTTAAAATATGCAGGACAAAACTGGATGCATTGGTAATTTAAATAACATTTCTGAATGTATATGGGAACAGAATGATATTCATATATCTTCTTTAAATTGAATTCATCTTAACGGTACATTAACAACTTTGTTATTTAGCAACTTTGTACATATACTTTTTCGATACTTCTTGTTTATATTACTATTTTAGTTCAGCAAACTATATATGCTCTAAAGAGATTGTAAAAGTCATCACCTGTATCTGGTTAGACACACAATGCATACATTATTTTCCAATATATACAAATTCTCCCATCTTCCAGTATTTTGTATGTTTCTCAAACATCCTTCTTGGAAACTTTGTTAAAATTGTTCTATACTTTTGTTGCATCATGGCGAAGCAAACTCACAATCAACCTAACGTTGTTCCACAAAAATGTGTCAGATATATGTAGTACTTGTCAGGATACATCCCCACACACACCCAAAAAAAATGTCATGCTTCAAGGTATTTCAGGATGTGCAAGTGTGCAAGAAAAACTGAGCTAAGCTCAGATATAATATAAAAAATACGTAACTCATAAACATGTACAAATTGCTACGAAACCTAGTCTAAACGTTTGCCTAGGACGTAGGAAAATAATAGCTGTAGTGAGGTGATACATACGTACATATTTCACTTGTTAACCCAGAGGTACACCATTTTTATTTATAATTGGATTTGAGTTTATCTGTTTTTAAAAAATATATATGTTGTTGTCTAAAAGGTGGAGCAAGAGCAAGAATCCGTATGATAATTATAATCAACATAACCTCAAAAAAATCCCTCTAGTTTTGTAATGATTATTGCAGGGTCTTATGGAGAAGGAGGGATAAACAATTAGATATGAAGGTAATTACGGGATAATACATGCGATACTTTACGGATCTAATACATCTTTATCAGTAAACCGTTTACTTGCCATCCTTTTTTATAGCATGTCTACATTTTTAGCAATTTCAGGTTTGATGGACACATTTCTAGAAAAGCCGAGTGTCCAAATGATGCAACGTTTTAATCATTATCATGGAAACACGGGCATATAATCCAAACATGAAGATATTGTTTAGATCTTCAGCATTAGACACTTTATATTCTTTTAATCCTAAAGTTGCAGCATAATTTTCTTAGATTTGTTCATTAATCAAATTTGTTGTAAGACAAGAGATGAAGCAAGACCCATACTATGTTAATATTGCAATATCATACCAAAATAGTATGCATCTTTATTTTCTTATATATATATATATATATATATATATATATATATATATATATATATATATATATATATATATATATATATATATATATATATATATATATATATATATATATAGAATATCACCACCCCTAAAATGCACACAGCATTATAAATAATTGCATCTTCTGCAACCTTTTTGTGGTTAGTGTGGTTTCTTTATCTTCCAACTGCTTCTGCAGTATAGTCATCTCTACCTTCAAGTCATTGGTTTCATGTTCTCGCTTTAGTAGCGTTCTTTGCAATTCTTCAATTTTTTTCCTCAGTGATGCGATTTCGCCTTCTAAGCTGGGAATCTCAGAGCTTCTGCTTTCTGCCCTTTGCCTTTTAGCACTCTTCCGTTTTCCTTTCAACGTTTGGTTAATTGCTTTAAGCTTGACATCCGTTCTGTGTTTCTTAAAAATTTTCAACATCTCTTCCCGGTCTTGTTTCCTTTTCTTCTTGAATTCTTCTTGGTCTTGCTGTCGCCTCTTCTCATGTTCTTCTTGGTATTTCTGTAGCTTCTTCTTAGATTCTTTTTGGTATTGTTGTAGCCTGCGCTCATAATCAGCTCGCATTTCGCCAATCTGGTCTTCAATTTGTAACGTAATCTGCTGCTCAGAAAGAGTTTCCCCACATTAAACTTGATCTGATGAAAGTATTTACTTTGCTCTGATAGATATATACATAGAAATTAACCGCTAATATGCTTTAAATGCGATTCGTGATAACTGTTTTGATACACTAAGGTTACTTTGGCCTCCAAATTGTGAGATATAACATTTTGATGCTAGTGATCAGTGAAGCAAACAATATTGGCGGGAAAAGTGTCTGAAAGCTTCCAAAAAATCACTAAACAGTACGTTTCCCCTAACACCTAAACAGTAACCCGTTTAGCCAATCCTTAATGAAATTTCTATCTCTTTTAGAGAGAGAGAGAGTGGGGTTAGGGGGAGAACTGAAATGTAATTTTTAATATTAACTCATTTGTAATTATCCGACAAGATCTCTCTCAGTAGAAATAATATCAATATAAGAATGCAGATCAGCGTCAGTTTTACAAACACGAAAACACGCCATGCTAGAGTGCACCCGTCAAACTATTTACAACACTTACATTTTTGGCAATTGAGAAGAATTTCCATTTAACAATTGTTCACAGATCCCCGATGGAACATGGAGACGTGGCCATAGACAAAGTGACACTTTCGGAAACTCACCCTGTCATTAATAGTTTCTTTTATCGGTTGAAGCAATTTAGATTAACATATAATTAGACAAGAGACACAAATGGGCAGGAGATAATTCACCTGACTAACAGCCATATGTATGAACATTTCACCAAGAGACCGGGTAAAGAAATGCTTTATATTGTACTTCCAAGGCTGTTGATTCCGTATATTACCCCACTTGTGTCAAGGTCTCTCTAGCTTTTGCATCTTTATCGATATTTCATGGCATATCAGTATGATTTGTTCAATATTTACAGGACTCTTAATATCAAAGTTAGTCCATGTATGCTCAGCAGTTTATATAAATGTTTTGTTTTCTTCTGTCTCTGGTGTGTTGGCAAAATTATTACAAATTGGAACCACAATGATGCTTTATGCTTTATGCGCATAATGATATAATTTTGTTGTGCATTGCTTCGTGTATTTGTAGTAATGGTGGCCAAGCATGATATCACTATAATGTTTAGAACATAATTAAGCCGTGAGTCGTACTAATGTGAAGCAAGTATAAAATTAGAGTCTAGTGTTTGTGTTTGTTAGTTGACTACATATTATTTGTGGTATTATAGTATTTAAGAACCATCCCGTTGACAAAGTCTGAGCATGTCAATTAAAATAGGTGAAAATTCTTTCTCAAGCCAGCAGAACGCCGATTTTCGACATTGGTTGTAAGTTCAAGATATAATGTTAGAAACCCTTGTGCGTTAGTAATAGTAATGATAGTAATGAGACAAAGGACATACCTTGCAACATTCACATCGAAACGTTCCCTCTCTCGATTCATCTGAAGTTCGAACAGAATAAATATATTAAGCATAAGAACTACTGCCTCATGGAATATGTTCAGCACTAACACACATTGCGGCGTAGAGCACTTTGATGTGTGTGTGTTTATGTGTGTGTGTGTGTGTGTGTGTGTGTGTTTATGTGTGTGTGTGTGTGTGTGTGTGTGTGTGTTTATGTGTGTGTTTATGTGTGTGTGTGTTTATGTGTGTGTGTGTGTGTGTGTGTGTGTGTGTGTGTTTATGTGTGTGTTTATGTGTGTGTGTGTGTGTGTGTGTGTGTGTGTGTGTGTGTGTTTATGTGTGTGTGTGTTTATGTGTGTGTTTATGTGTGTGTGTGTGTGTGTGTGTGTGTGTGTGTGTGTGTGTGTGTTTATATGTGTGTGTTTCTTCGTCTACATCAGTCTTCTTAATAAATTCTGTTCAGCATTTTAGAATTACTTATGTACAGCTTGTTAAGTGTTATCATAGTTTAAGAACGGTTTTCATGAAGTGACGAATATTGGTAGCATCGATGTCTATCAAGATTACGGCAGGATGTTCTATCTGCTTTCATTGCATCAACAATGTCGAGCACGGTTCAAGCAAAATGTTGAAGACGTTCAAAAGTAGTATTGTGTCGGCAATGAAGATGATTGGATTGCTTGCCGTCATAATGCCCATTATTGTATTGCATTTATGTTAAGGCTACTGGAACAGCAATATTTGCACACATCCAAAAAATTTTGCAGAGCTAAACAACTAATATAATTATCAAATTCATTTTCACCATATATGGGACGTATGTTTTGTGTCAATAGTGTACTAACTAGAGGGGGTAGGGTGGCAGATGGGGCGGCAGGAACTTATTACCTTGATTAGAAATCTTTTGCAAAATGTCTCCATACCTCCCTCTCTCATTCAGTACGTCCAGGAAGTCATGGGCGGCATTTTTATCTAATATCCTACGGAGCACGAAGTCACTCTTTGCCAATGGATTCGATTGTGACACGCTATCCATATTGTCTTTGATAATGTAGCGAAAATTCCCATTTTCTAAAAGCTTATTCAAAATGTAATTGACGTCATCACATATCCTCTGCATGATATTGTGATAAGCCTGTGTTATCTTTCTCTCGACACAGCAACTCATTATGAGAAATCAGCTGATTTAGTCAATGTTCGGGAATTAAAGAAAGGAATCATATTAATTGGAAATAAGGAAACAATCAACTAACTATTATAAGCAAAATTAAAAGAAGAAAACAATTAATTGAATTCTATAATTATTGTGATTAATGCAAAGAAAAAGACAGAACTGCACAATAATTTCCATGTGGTAACATGAATTCAATTGTGTCCTCCATATATTTTAAAACCATAATATATTTTTCAAGTATTTATACATTAATACATATTTATTTTTTAATTTGTAACAAAAATAACTACATTACCTCATTTTTGTTATGTTTACCTAGGCCCAGTGAAAAACGCATGCAGATCGTTTCGTGCGTTCGTCCGTACGGCGCAGCAATCCAACGTTGTACATATTTGCTTCGTACCTCATTTTTTACTACTGGAACATTTTCGTGTTGCAGCTGAACGAGTTTTATTCTTATAGCTGACAAAATACCATTCTTTCAACCAGTAAAGTTAATTGTTTTTAAGACAGATGCTTGCATGATTCAAAAAATTTCGAACAAGGCATACATTAATAATAACGTCTTGATAAATGTGCACTGGATAAACACATTTTCTCGATGTTAGCTCACTCATTTGATCTAGAACGACCTATTTTATAACAAACCTTGCCTTTCGATATACCACAAGCATTTCTATGGTGATTGAAATCGGAAAGATTGAAGCACTGGTATGATATGGAGGAACCATTAAACCAGATGTCGCTATAAAATACTTGATTGTACATGCATATGGACATAGAAGAGACCAGCAGCCATTCATATGTATGTATGTATGTATGTATGTATGTATGTATGTATGTATGTATGTATGTATGTATGTATGTATGTATGTATGTATGTATGTATGTATGTATGTATTTGAAATTATTTCACATTTGAAATTTGAAATCGATCAATAACTATTTCAAAAAATGTCGAATGAAACAAATATAAATGCATTTTAGTAGAAAGTTATCTATGTAGATAGGAAAATCTCTTTTTTAAATAAAAGTATCTTGATTTATATTTAAGAAAGAAAGTGCCGATTAATTGAGCTATGTCATTTGCAGAAAAAAAAAGATTTTTAAACAATGGAATCTTCCGAATTAACTACAGATATATGTGTATAAATATATATGAATACGGAATTGAAATACAGAACTTTTAACAATAATTAAACATATATATTCCGACTATGACTATCACTTTTTCAAGCACACGTGTCATTGAAAAAAAAAACATTTTAAAAGGCTCACATCGTTTATGAAGCACACATGTTTCCAAAAACACACCTATCTTTAACAAATGCATACATATCTTTTTTAAAGCACACATATATTTTAATGCACACATATCTTTGAATAGGAAAATGTTTTAATAGCGATGACTCAGGAGATAGATAGATAGATAGATAGATAGATAGATAGATAGATAGATAGATAGATAGATAGATAGATATAGATACCTTTTCTATACAGCGTACCAAACATGTCAGATGCAAAAAGTAATTACATTTTGATGTCAATATCAAATAAATTCTTCCGAGTGTAATCAATAAGACGACACTATTATTTGTTTATTCGATGATAATTATACTTATACTTACCTTAGTCTGTTTTAGAAAGAATCACAAACACATTTTGGAATTGATACTTATTTTATGGTGATCAAGACAGATATGGAGGCGTCATGAGTCACTTTCTAGGAATAGGACACGTGATTATATTGTTTTATGCACAGCAGTGACCCAAATGCATGTAGATATATAAACCATGCAAACCAGTGACCTTATTCATGTACATTTACAAAGTAAAGCAATGGCTTTATTCCTGTATACAGACAAACCATGTAAATGCACACAGTATAATAAAAGCCTAAGTCCTGGTAAACAAAAGGAAAGCTGAATTATAGTCACATCTACAAACAACATAAAGAAATAACTCTATCCAGATAGATCAATAAAAATGTAATTCAAAAACGTTATTCTTGTAAATCTACAACGCACAAAACTTAATCTATTCCCTGGGGTGTTATATATGTATTACCCAAATAGTGATTAAGTATGGATACAAATGATACGTAAATCGTGACACTTGATTTTCATAAACAGGAACAGGGAAATTCAGAGATAGCCTCGACATTAGAATATAAAGGTTAAACGTGTTCATGTCCAACACTTTGTCATATACAAGTTGCACTAGCACTCAATTTTAGATACATTAATTGTCAAAGTTGAATCATTTTGTCTGCCAAGACATTTCCATATTGTTGCTAAATTTTCTTTACTGGTGTCGTTGTAGATGTAGACTTTTATATACTTCAGGTGACCATATTCAATAAATGCTGAGATGTTCTTTGCAACCCTTTCATCTAAAATAGCATTATTATATATTCGTAACGTCCATCTGGAGTCACGAATGCCGAAGTTTCTTTGCTCTTTTCGTTCGTGAAATTTGCCAAAATTCTTCCTCAAGGTCATATTTGGTGGCGAATCTGTTTCTGCAACACAATTCAATTTCCTATAATCAGTACTTATGCGGAAAGTTGTATCTGGTTTTGGAACAAGTATGCATGTTGTACTCTTTTAACCTTTACAGGGATCTGTGAAACGTTCTCCAGCAAATACTGAGTTTCTTTTGTCAAGTATTCCTGTTTGAGAGTTATCATCCTGTACGTGTGTTGTTTCAAAGGTTTAGAATTTCCAATGCCAACGTTATGAATTGTTTAAACACTTATAGGAACATCTGTAAATAACTGATAATTGTCAATTAATAACTGTTTGAGTTCATTTCCTTCTTGCTCTTTCACATGTGAAAATTTCTGGTCTAGATCGTCCATAAGTTCTGAAACCCGAACATTTACAAGTCCAATATTAGTGAATCCGAAGATATTACTTTACTTAAATCTGCACAACGTGGGACAGGTACAACTAAATCAATTACATGTTTAACCTGGCTGTCTTCTTCAATATACTCGTATAGCATGTTTATATTGCAAAGTTGTTTTTGTTTTCGCCTAACAAGAGTATTTATGATGTAAATTAAATCAGTTACTCTCCTGTAAACTGTATAGGGATCATAATACTTGGTCTGCAAAGGATTTTGTTGTATATGCAAGAGAGCCATGTCTCTATCACCAGGCTGAAAATATGTTCCTTCTAGTTTTTATGATATCTTGGCTTATGTTCGATTGAGTAGAGTGTAAATTTGCTCTTCAAACCTCACAAGCAGCTGATAACCTATACATAAAATTTAAACATAATCAAGAAGATTAATTTCAGTAACTTCATGAGAAAAACGTTTCTATTTCAACAACTTTAATGGTCCATGCACATTGTATAAAAAGGTATTTCAGAGGGACTGAAACCTAAAGAACTATTCCCTTATTGCAAGCAATAGTATATGAATGCCTATATCTCATTATATCTCATTCTTTACCCATATCAAAACAATATATTTGAATCATATTTTTAATGTCTGACTTTGCTCTAAATGTGATATGCAGAAGACTTTAATTGTTCGATGCATAATTCATACATAATTTGCTGGAAAATTCCAGACATGAAGTATATACCTTGATCAAATTGACTCGATTTGGGTATATCAAACTGAATTTTAAAAAAAAAAAACTTTATTTAAGCTTTACTTTTGTTTTACGTTTAATAACTCTCAACAGAATTGCCTCTGGAAACCTTGTTGACGCACACATAATTGACAACAAGTATTGGTTACCTGACTCGGTCGTAGATAAAGGACCAACATAATCTGCCATAAGTCTACTAAATGGTTCGCCAAATGCAGGAATAGGTTGCAGATAAGCGTTAGGAATATTCTGAATGGGTTTTGCTACCATTTGCCAGGTACGACAAGATCCACAGTATTTACAAACATCACGTTTTATTATTGACCAATACAAGTGAGTCAATATCTTGTGATAAGTCTTATTAATCCCTAAATGACCAACCAAAGGGGTGTTATGAGTCCGACTATGTATTTCCGGTCTGTAAGGTTTTGGAACATCAGTTTGATAGTTTAATGACCACTCACTTCAGTAGGTACCTCCTGACGTCTCCATGTTCTCATACGAATTCAATTTGTAACAAAATGTTCGATAGGTACGTCAGAAGTATCAATTCAGTAATGTAATGACCCTTTGAAAACATCAGGAGATCTCATGATCTTTTTTCTGTTCGACGAACAGGGATTGTCTCTTATCACCCTGATTAGAATAAAGCTAATGAGTAGTTTAAAAAGTGTCACTGTGGTCAATACCCTTTGATTGGTCCAAACAAAGACGAAATGTGACCTCATCAGAATCCTATCCTGACCAATACATGTGTCAGCACCTAACGTATTAACATAATTCTCAGTTGCTTTCATTGTCATAGTTGTATTAACTGTACAAGCTTGGAATACATCACGGAATCCTTTTTTCAATTGTATCGAGTTTCTGATCCAGTCAAGTCTTGTCAGTTAGAAGTTAATTAACCACGACCTCCAACTAGGCCGTTGCCTAGTACGAAACGAATGCCCTCTACGGTTTAAAACAGAGATGGTTCAACTTTCATGGGGCCTGCGACTATTTCTGATGACAAATTTACACAATGGAGGGAAAGATTAACAAAGCCGCAGTTTACTCCCTGAATAAGAACACTCATTAGATGATGGCAGAACATTGAAAGGCAACGTATCGGACAATAAAGGACTCTGAGAAGCTCCTGTGTCTCTTACAATTTTAATAGGAATATAATTGGCCGAATCACCCAAGAGTGGTGTAGAACCCTTCCATATGAATGATTCATAATTCGCCATAATAACAATAAGGCTGGGGTTTAAAAGACCCAACAAATGTATTGCTTTCAATACATGACCGCGACCTTGACCTTTAAAGACATTAGATCAATTTTGAATTGGTCTGTCATGCTTCTGGTGCCTATTTTCCAATTTCTAGCAATCATAAATAACGTATCTTCTTGTTGTTTTCTTGCAATATGCACGCGTAGGAAGAGACAATGCACAATACTCAAGATTCTCTGAGGTTTGATTTTTAAACGTTGTATCAGTTTCATATTTAGAAGGGCTCGTATTAGGCTGAAATGCCTTCTGCCAGACGACTGTTGAGTAGAAATCTTAATTACAAAAGGAACATTATGATTTAAAGAGTACTCGTCAGCGGCAAGAGCCGAATTTTCCGAGGTTTCGATCTGGTGATGTAAGATCCATACGTTATTATGTGCATTTAATTAAGTAGAAATTGAATCTGATGCATATACTAAAATTATAATCAAACTTGTCGTAAAGTAGTGCATAGCAAATTAAAAACATTACCAATTAATGTATGTAGCGGTTAAGCAAACATCTAAGTGGATAATGTAATCTGCTACAATATTGCATCTTTATGCATAAATGAATTTAATAGTGAGTAGTATTAGATCTTGTAATATACTTGTTAAAATTTGAATATATAGTTGTGGATTGTACAGAGTTAGATAATGTTGGCCTTGTGCACGTATAATTAGTTGATTTATATTTGTATGTGTCTTTGATAATTTGTAATTTAATTATAATGAAAATGTGACAAGAACTAAATAGTATTATCAAGTGAATCAAAAAACTCCTGACAACATTCTACAAACGTCTAAACATATAAAACATTCCTTATGAATTTCGGAACCAGAAATGTACTGATCCAAAAATATAATGACTTTGTCACAATTGTGGTGTCCAGACCTCCTTTGAATTATTCACAATATTTCCAGAATAATATACCAGTCCAAATTATCAGCACGTTTTATTTCCACTGAACAATTCAGACGAATTGTTGCTCCTTCTCTCAAGTACTATCGCATGCAATATTAAAAACGTAATCAGACTTGTTGTTACGACAAGAACACAATAAATAACAATAAAAGACTGTAGAGTCTGAGCTACTTAAATACAGGCGTGGATATAAGACATGCTTAATTTTACTACTATCTTCGTAACAAATTGCAATGTCCAATATCATTAAAGATTCATATACGTTGACCCATCCAAAGTGACTTAGCTAAATACTTCTTAGATACCACCTGATCGTCCTGTCCAATAGGAAAAAGACAGCATCTTGTCAGTATACTTACTAATAATTATATTATTTATAACTATCAAGCATTGTATTATATATCTTACGTAATTTTGTGTTTATATTATCCTTAGTAGAGTCTCTGGTCATCTAGGCAAAATCTAGCTAAAGATCGTAACTAATGTTTAGATTAAAATTAAAAAATTGATAAATCATGCATCGGGATTTACCAACAATATTCATATACATCTCAGCGTAAAATAGATAACATATGAGCTTTTAAATTTGTTTTGCGTGATCCAAATTTAGCTTTATACGTTGATGTAACGCAATATAATATATTTTAATTAAAACAACAATTAACATTATAGATTTACATGTTTATTGAACGCCATTGTGTTATACATATATAATAAGTTAGAAGTTATATTGACCTATACATACATCAAATAACACGACTGAGAAGGTTACTATCAACAATCGAAATGTTTGCAATTATATTTGAGTGTTATTCCTGCTATAGCAAAATCAATACATAGTGCATTCAAATTCAAGTACAGATTTTAAATGATTTTTTGTGCATATCAAATCTAATTTCGTAAGTGATAATAATCAAACGAAAATATATGTTTGAAAATATAAAAATTAAAAGCATACAACCTAAGTAAAAACGAATGAAATTATATATTTATTTTTTCAGTTCACGATTACTTAATTAGATGAATAATTACGATTCAGGCTGTTTTTGAGACCGAAATCAGGCTAGTATCGGAATTTTTTTGATAAAAAAACGCGATTCTGAATTATTGTCTGCAGACAAAAATTCGCTGTTTGCCACGCCTATATTCATGTAACCTCTGTGTTGACCTCTCCCGAAGATTAAGAATTTTAGCCATGCGCAAACACGTGTTTACAAAAATAATGGCGTGTTTACAACTAGATCGAAAACCAAAACTTAGATTCTGAAAGGAGGGGGAAAAAAGCTCTTTGGGCAAATTATGGCAGCACACGCATATGTATTGGTGACCAGCCTGAACGATGGAATAAAACAAAGTCCGCTTTGAGCCTGGAAACTAATCCAGAGGTCGCCAAATTCTTGCTGGATACTGGTGTCATGGTGAGTCTCAATTTTGCAATGAACAGTCAAGTTTTTATACCGCTATTTTATATCTGTATTGTTAACTCTTTATCAAAACTCTTAAAATAACATATTTTATATAAACTGGCATTATTCCATTTAGCTTGAAATAAAATGTCACAGCCCTGCAACAATATCGCTGAAAACCGCATGTACGTTTTCCACTGCTGCTATTTAGAGGCAAGCAGTCACTTCTGTTTTTTGTTTGTTTTTAAATAAAAAAAATTATATATAATGTAAATGGTGATGGCTGTAAATGAAAGTAATGCAATACAGTTAAGTATATATTATGCATACTATTATTTGTAAAGTATATAATATTATTGTGTCTAATAAAACATTTATTTTCCCTTGCTATATTAGGTAATGAATTGAATGGCAGTGCAAAAAAACATCAGAAAAATGTCACAGAAGACATGGCCACAACTTCTACACCTGGGCCAACAATTCATAGGATACAAATTCCTGCTGTGTCTGATATAACCACATCATAATCAGATATGGCATCTGTGTCAGTATTACTACATTTTTAAAAAAATTTATGTATATTTACTTGTTTACAAATATTTTGGTAGATGCACATCTAAGGATTTACCTGGAAATGTTTCATTCGATATTAGTTTAATAGTTTGCAGTTGGTAAAGATTGTACATTTTGTTAAAATCTGGTTTGTTTTATTTGGAATAATATTTTTGTTGTAAATTGTTTGTTGGCATATGTCTATTTTTTGTTATTGATATGTTCCTCATCATGCTGTATGTATTTTAGTTAAAGGGCCTCAAGGGAGAATAGTCTTTGACTAAATTAGTCGCCCCTTTAAATAAGTTATTATTATTATTATTTCTTCAAGCATTATCATTCAGGTCTTAATAACCAAGATAAATGATAATTTCTTTTGATACAAAACTAAAGATTCCCAAGTTCAACATTAGTATTTACACATTTCAAAATTTTATTTTTAAGGAATTCAGTCTTGTATGAAGTTGATGGAAAAGTCTAAAAGTTTTATCAACCCATTTGAGAAAGTATACTAACAAAAAAAATTGTGATACATACATAAAAGGGAATATTTGAGTTAAGTATCCTAAAAATACAACCATTATGATATATGCATGATATATGTAACTAAACTATAAGAAATGTATAGTATTGTATTGGTATTTGTGGATGGTATTTGTGTATGAAACAGAACGTTGCTGCCACAAAAGCTTTCTTTTCTGTGTATCATCAAAAAAGTAAAAATTGTGTATTTACAATTTATCTTAAATATAGTATCAATGCATAATTGAAATAATGAAGATATACTGGTTATCACAGAAAGAAAATGAATACATTGTATTATAAATACAAACCACACTGAGGCCATAGTTATGGTTTGTCCATTTAATACACATGGAGAGGGCAAGGGGGGTTTACCCAAATGCATATGCTTGTGTATGGGGGTGGGTGGTCTACTGATAATATACGTACACATATACCTCTAGAGTAATTTGTCTAATAAGTAACCTGCTTGACTGGGTTTAGTTGGTGTTTGTGTTTTAGTGGACAATAAACAAACTTTTTTAAGTTATGCTGCTTATTTCTTTGATGCAGCCAGACATTCAACATTGGTGGACTATCTGTTACATTAATACATATTATTGTTAATCCTTGATCTTTTCTGTGTGGATTAAATATTGGCTGTTCTACAGAATGGGGAGGGCAATCGCATGTATGCAGATGGTGTGTGTGTAAATAAAAAGTATGCATGTGTACAGGGATGGAGGGGTCAAGCTTTGCCCGATTTTTGCACACATGTCCATAGTTGGAATCAGATTTTGTTTCTGGACTTTTTACTTTTTTGCTTGCAATCTAATTCACACCGGTCTGAGCTATACACATACAGGTGAACAATTGCAAAAGTAGGATAAATTGGGGATGGAAGTAAAAAGTGGCCAGGAGGAAAATGATGGGTCAGAAGAAGGAAAAACTCCCACTTTTACCCTTATGCCGAATGATGTTTCTAGCACACCTAGGTGTATATCTAATCAAATCTCTTGGAAACAGATGTATTTCAATATATTTAAAATCAGCCCACAAATGCGCTCACTACCCCCAGGTGACAAGGGAAAAAAAATAGTATGTGTGGAATGAATTGATTATTCTCTGCCTGTATAATGCTACTGTACATGGGCATTTTCATCGAAACAGATTAATGTGGATTTATAAATGTTAATAGTTCTCTGCATCTGAATCAATTTTTTTATTTAGTCATTTTACTTTGTTTCAGAAGTACAGCAGAACTGGAGAATTTCCAGAAGTTTGATTTTATTGTATGCCTCCAAAAGACATTCATATAAGCCATCAGCTTTCAGAGCTAGGAATCTGTTGGCAGCTCTTGATTATAACAATCATATTGACAGAGATGTGATTGTAAACACAGATGGAACAATAAGGTAATAAACTTTATTCTTGTTAACGTAATAATTCATCTTTGTTAAAATATTAATGCTTTACCTGAAAGTTGATAAACCATCTGTTTGTGGTACAATTTTATCTTTTACAGAAGACATTTTTTAAAATAAATTTCAAAAACCAATTTTGGTTAGAATTAGTCTAATGTAATTAGAAATTTCTGTAAAGAATCTAAACATTTTTTATGATATATGGGTAAGATACAGATTTGCTATTTTGACATTTTCATCTGTAGCAAAATGATTTGTTACATGTAATTGTATTTAGTTTTTATTTGGACTTTTGAGAATTGAAAAAATATAAAATGACATTGTCAGTGAAATGTTTGCATTTTCTTGTCAGATACCAAAGGTCATTCAACAAAAAAGTTTGAGATGGTCTGCATACCCAAAGAAAGCTGATCAACAGTACCTGTATATTCCAGAAATAAGTATGAAAATATTGAAATGAGGTTAGATGATAGAGTTGGCATGAACCAGCCAGTTGTTTTGGACATAAATGATCCTAGGTGAATATCTGATGAACTTGCTCCAATACCACTACCACCTACAGAAGAGATTGTTACAAAGCAGAAATCTCATTTTAAGTTAAAATGATTTAGGTCTTTTAGTCAGGTAATACCTGTTGATATCACATTGTTATGGAGAGACTATTCTAGTGATTGTATGGTAAGAAATTTTCCCTACCATGGACCCATATAGACTTTGACTAAGTCTTTTTTGAAGTGCCTACCATGAGCTGAAGTCCAGCATCTGTTTGATTTCCAAGTAGCAGGATATCTTCAGACCACTGTTGATTATGTTCTTAAAGCTTTTAAAAAAAACATGCATTTTAACAACAAGATGTAAGACCTTTTCTAACTTTTCATACCCATTGCATTTATACTTGTCTTATATGTATGTTTAGATTGAGGTAAATGCATTGTATTTTTGCCATATGATGTATAAAAAAGGCACAGCAGAGGCTATACATTGTAAATCATTTAATCTTATAGAAGTAACAAGATTAAAATCATGTAATTACAAGTCTGTATTATTGCATAATAAAGTACGTTTTAATAAAAAAAAATTCTAAATGTTTTGTGTAAAATTGCAGTCAGAAAGATTTCTAGTATACTTTGAAAAAGAAAAAAATGTACATTGGAGCAAATGACTTCGATCCATACTCTTCATCTTGATTTAATTGCTCCCGCTAAACATGCCATTAAAGGTTCACATACAGTTTTATACTGATTTTATAAAGAAAAAAATGCTGTTAACTTGTCTTTTTTTAATTAAAAAAATAAATAAATTAGAAATGATATTCACCGACTATATTTGTTAACAAATTACTATTTACATACTGGTGTTGACCATTCCAGTGGCCTAGTGTTAAGAGCATCCACCTCATATGCAAGAGGTTGGGGTCATTGATCCCTGGCCAAGTCATACCAAACACATAAAAATGGTATTAACAGCTGCCTCATTTGGTGCTCAGCATTAAGAGGTTAGTGTATGGACTGGTCGTTTTACTGTCAGGATAATGTAACGGGTGGGATGTCATGCTACATGTCTGCGGCATGATGCCTTAGTGCTAGACATCACTATAAACTGCCACACTTCAAACATCATAGCAATATGACTCAAAAATTGTTCAAGGTATGTTAAAAATCCAAATCACACACACTGTTACAATTTTGAAATAGAATTTTGCATATTTCCATCACTGTATAGTAGGCCCAATTTCATGAACTTGAGCAGTGATATATTGTTGCAAACAGGGTTAATGGTCAGTTAGCAATTAAAACACCCCTGTGAATGTGTAAGTTTGTTTGTCTGTGTAGGCTAATTAGTATCAACACTGGTAGCATGACCCCTGCATTCCTGAATTTGATATGTATATCTGAGCCAGTTTTGCATTGTACTTCGTACATTATATATACTAATCAGTGTGTGTGTGTGTGTGTGTGTGTGTGTGTGTGTGCCTAGCTACCCTAATTTTAAAAGAAATGCAATTGGAAACATACATGGGGCATGGGCTTAATTTCAATATTTGTTTCTCTGCAGTAGTTTGTTTAGGTGATGTACTAAAGTTTGGCATTGAGTAAATGGTAATCACTTTTGTCAAAAGTATAAAAAAACAAGCACAAGATACTAAAACATCAATGTAATTTCTATAGAACTGTCTAGTATTTTGGAATGGGATGTCTGTAATCAATCTGTTATAGTAATGGTACTCTAGTTTCTCATATAAAATGTCTCTGAGAGACGAAGAGAAAGGAAGAACGGAGGCAGACATTAGACGGACTGGAGGCAATTGGACTACCAGTCCAGAGAAAGATCATACAGATGAGTAGGAACGCAGGACAGGAGGAGAATCAATTACAGTCAGATGATAAAATAGGCCATAACTTGGTCGAGTTAAAGACGAGTGATAGGGTTTTAATTTGAGTTTCATTTGAGAGATGACTGTTATTTAATGATATTAAATTGTTGTTTATTTGACTTTCACATTTTGTGTATTCATTAATTTAACTGTCGGCACCACTGACTGGGAGCTCTGAGAATTGCATCTTTCTATCACTACTTCAATTCCTCATAAAACCAAGCCGGCAGGTCTTTTGTAATAATTTAAATAATATTGGGAGCACCCCTCCCAACCTAAATAACACGGAAAATCTCTATATATTATATGCCATAATTATTCTTAGATGATATCCTTCATTTTTATGCCTGACTGTACTCTTGAATTAAAGTTATGTCTGTACATGCACATTTGTACATATATAAGTTTAGTACATTACATAATATATAACAGTTTTACAGTGTATGCAGCTGTGTACATTCATCTGGGTATTTATATAAAGAGTATAATTATTTCTATGGTAAATGAGCACATTTAAAAAACTGAAAATTTGATGCATTTAATTGGTGTCAAGTATATTTGATTTAGTTGTAATAAGACGGCTGATGATGCACATATTATGTGATATAAGCATTCAATGTTGCTTTTGATGAACTAGTATTTAAGTCTTAAAAACCTTATTCTGTTTCCAGAGCCAATTTTTTTCACATGTAATTGAAATTAATGAGCAGTATCTGGATAGAATAGTATTCTAGTGTTTGTAGTTCTGTTGATATTTACAAGCCAATCTTGATTCATGAAACACTGCAACAAGTTTTGCTTTCTCAACTTATGACTATGCGTTATTTATCATTTAACTTAATGTGTTACTGTATATTCACAATTAAAATCATGTTCACCAGTGTACTTTCGTTGTTTACATCCTTTGCATCCCATGACAATGCTAGTCAACTTCATTTTATGTTTTTAATACGCAGTCTAATCACAGTTGCTTTCAAAACAGCCATACATATAATCATTCTTTAGTGGGTAGGTAGCTAAAACAATTTTTAACAAAACTTGTTTATGCAAAATAAAAATTGCATACTACAAAAGAAATGCTTTATACAACTTAAAATATTAAATTTAAATATTGACACATCATATCATTGGATAGATCACCCAAGTCTTCCTTGAGTAAATCCAAATGGTACTGGCCAAAATTATTTATCCATTATACGCCATACACAACAGCTTGGAATGACATGTCTGTTGCCATTACTTGGGTATCCATTAAGTCCATAAAATAAATTGCCTATTAGCAGTATGCCATTTCCCCCGGTGGTATTATCTTCTTCTGCTGCCTTTTAATAGTGGTTCTGATTACAATGATACAAATTATCACATTTTTTGTTGGTTTATCTTACAACGTAACACAATCTCACAAACACGACAAGTAAACACTTTCAAGAATCGCCCCTTAAAGGAACCTCTTATTGTCAGGATTTTCCATCGTATTGACTTTTTTGCCTACTTCTTGTAATTTATCATATATAATGAGAAATCTATAAGCAATACATATATTGTGGGTGACTATAATGAACTAAGGAGAAGGACAGACGAAGAATAGGGCAATAATTACTCAAAAGCGAAACATATGCTTACATCGACTTTATGTGACACTGCGACTACGGAGAAGATCGGTAAATTCTGTTTCTGCATAATTAATTAGCAATCCGTACAGAAAATCGTTATATTTTCATTGATTAAACTTACAGATGTTCATTTTTTGAAACTGAATGACCTGTAATTACTCATTTTTTCTACTATACTTTTCATAATATCATGTATTTGCAAGAACAAAAAAGTCGAAAATCTTAGGTTGTATGCCTTTAAAAATATAAAACAGGTGCAACTATGGAGAATTATAGGAAATGTTTAAAAATTTTACGTTCATTTTCCAAGATGAAAATCAAATTTAGGTTTTTATGCAAATAAGTATTATAACATGAATAATCAACTTTGATATTGATAACAAAAATGAAACACTAACCATTACCTGATTGCCAGTATATGTTCCATTGAAATCACACGACAAAGACCTAACGTCTGTTAAATGTATCACGTAAATACCTTGAACACATTATTTTTAAACATATCAAATATCATCCAACTACATTAGTAACATTCTTATAATACTCATCATAATGTATGCAAAGACAAGAAACAGTGTCTGCACTTATCGGCGTTTCGCTTCAGAATTCTGACCCGAAGCCTGCTCTATATACATTTTGATATTGCTTTTCGATCAGCGGCTTTGTTTCTTTCAAGATCCCGTGACTGAAATTGGGAATTAGGCTTACAAGAATATTGCAGACCATCAATTAAGGGTTATTACCATTTACGCCATGAGCGTTTTGACATATTGTATGTCATATGTCTAATTCCTGGTTTGAATTGACCTGGTCAAAAGATGAACATGCATCGCGGTCCAAATATATCACATGAACACTTTACAAACCTTTGGTTGTAATATATAATGTCTGTGCTTACAAATCCTGACTGCGATGGCTTACCTGTCAGAACATGCATAGTACAACTTACAAATCCTCCCCATGTCATTTTCTGTATAATTCAAGCATTCTTGAATTAGAAATACGGCTTTTGATATTATGAAGACATACAGTCATAGCATGAAAAGGCTGGTTGTTACTGCTTTGACAACTACACATATTTGCGATTTGAAGGTCTAATAAATCTCAATCCTTTGATAAATCGAACTGTATCATTATAAGTAAATGAACATACGTCTTTTGCGTTTGAGTCAACCGAGAAAGATTCGTCCTGCACATATGCATAAGGATAATTTGCCTTATGGTCATTCATAAAGTTCACTTGTAGAATCATTTCGTATGGGCCACATTTCCTTGTCAGAGGTATACTGTTTTTAAATGGAATGTATTTTGAAGTGTTACAAGTTTGCTCACAACTGAGGTTTATATTTAATTTAGGAATACTGATTGTTGCTTTAAAAACAGATAAATCGCTTCCGTCGATATCACGTTTTTGTGTAATATTTGCTTCATAATTTATCCCTGTCAGAAATATATATTTGTGGCAGTTTATAGTAATTGTAGTTGTTATCTTCTTTGCACTTGCATAATAGGAATAGGATGAATATTTTGTAATCATGTCATAGTGGCACCTTCTAGGAACTCGAGGAATGATAGGAGTACAAACTCCGTTCTGTGATGATGGAGACCCCATATGACGATAGATCGCTATCTCTTCTTTTTCTGTTAGAAAACCAGCTTTTGCTACATGTTCCGTAAAATTTGAAAGAGACAATGTCGGGAGCCGAAGATGGAAAAATGTATCACCAAGAATCATTCTCTTATTGATGCCATTCGGCTCAATACCTTGCTCTGTACATTTCGTCGACGCCCATTCGAAGGTCTTTTCAACAATTTTCATTTCATCCACTTGAAATGTATCACCCGACAATATTAAATTCAATGTTTCATTTGGCAATTCCATAAATTCGGGCGTTTCTAAAACTTTAGCAGCGTTGTCATCTATGAATCCAAGCGCAATTTTCTTAAGTTTTTTTAGATCGTAAAATACAGCACACTGTAGAGTTTCGCATGCATTATCCACCCTGATAGAACTAGAAAGAACATCAGAGCACCTGTTTATAAGAAAACCCACCTGGTATTTATGTGCTACCTCGATTACAAGCCTGCAAGAATCTTCGTTTAATTCTTCATCGTCTATGTACAGATATCTGTTAATAAAAGTCAGAATAGAATTTTCAGTTTTGGATATAATGCATGACAAAGTAAAATTGTTAAGGTAATTATTTATTCTGGCGGTAAATATCATAGGCTTTATAATATTGTATATTAAAATGTACCCAATGCATTACTTTCAAGTGTACATCAGAGCGATGTATATCCCGTGCCATGGTATCACATGATGCAATTAATTACTGTATGAGCTAAGGAACCAGACTGTCTGTGGTTGTATATTAAATACCGTATTTTAAATAAAGTAGGATGCTGATTGGCGGAAAATAATTACTTGAAGAAATTAACGTTATTGTGCACAAAAAGTCTGCTTATGAGTAGATTGTACACGTTGTCGCCCTACTCGTTTTACCGAGTGTAAACAGGGCGATTTCGACTCTCAAGATGTTTTTTATATTACAGCTACAATACAAGATCGTTTTGTCCTAAACGAGTAGAGCAGAATATTATGTTCATCATTTCAAAAGTGTCCTCGTGCATAGATTATTCATAAGATGTTTGCATGATTTGCGGAATGTACTAGAAATGTATGGTAATTTGTCTATGCTGAAAACCAAGAGTTTTGAAATCTACGTCAACCCCTGTAAACTGATTACATAAAAATGATAGACTGCTGTGTTGTCTGTCAGATCAAGTGATGGCGGCTAGTTTTAACTATTGATATTATAGAATGTTATGATACATGAAAAAAAGTCTGAAAATATCAAGAAACATCAGACATATATATCACAAAGTGAGCGTAAAGTGGCTTCCTTTAAGTATCAGTATTATCCATCTGTGTTATTAAATTTTTAAATCTCCTATTCCATAAAATTAGATTCATTTTGGTTTTATTATACTACGTAATCTAATACCGATATGAATAAAATTAAGCTGAAACATAATTGGTCGATTCATTTGGAAAAAGTAACAGCAGAGTAGTTATGTACAAGGAGACACGTATGTGTGTCTGTACGTATGCTACCTGGGGGAGGTGGGGCTGTTTTGTTGAATCTTGAATATTTCCTTCTTGATTCAAAGGGGATATCCCAGATTCAACAGCACATGTGTCACTTAATCAGAAAATTATACATGTATATTTAACACTCGTAAAAACATCCGGATCACTTGAAACTTGTGGTAAAAGATATATAAGGAATATATCCTGGTGTTGTGTCACTATAACCATGGAATGCGTGCTTATGCGGTCATGTATAATTCGATTTCTCACCTTAAAAACAATTTGAATGTGTCTGGTGAAATATCTTCAATAGTAACGTGGCCCTTAGTCGCCATTCGTCCATAAAACATGGCTTGGAAAACCGGACTTCTACCCGCCAGAACAAGCCTGTGGGCCTTAACCGTCACTATGTCTTCATTGGTCGTAAAGATGAAGTTCACGTCAGTCCATAGTTCTTTCTCAAACATGGTATAGATAGACTTAGTAAGCGAAAACTCCGATTGCCAGCCAATGGGAAGAGAGCTTGAGTTGATTTCCATTGCTTAGCAATCATCTGAAAGATAATATAAATCATAACTCGTATTCATTGTCTTAAAGACTGAGCATACTGCATCATCGCCGCTAAGTAAGAGCTTTGCTTCTGCTATCTAACGTTTTCCCATCCAGGTTTGTATATTATCATTACGCTGACTAATTCAGAGGTCACATTTTTATTTAAAAAGCAACCCAATTGTTCCAAATAGGTGGCCTCATTACATTCCTTATTTTAATTTTTGTGATTTGCTGTAATTTAAACTTATATTCATTGTGAGCAAATTGTTTTAACATCTTTTTTCAAAAAGGTAAATATGACCATGTTTATTTGAGCAATTCAATGATTCAACGAAGGTGCGAAGTTTTGCTCATTGTTTAGCTCACAGTTTCGAAGGTAAGTAAATCTTGCAAGCAGTCCTCAAAACCTAATATATGCAAATACGAATGATCGGTTTTGAAACCACTGGAGCTTGGGTCGGCGGGATCTCAGCGCGCCACGTTCCAACATGTTTTGCGCAACACGCGTAAACTTTGCACATACCGTTGTGTTTTGCAAATAAAGTGCTTAAAAACATATTGAGCATTTAGCGTTGTCTTCCAAAATGCACTAACTGAGAAGTAAAATTACATCTTTACCAATCATTTAAAACTGTATTTTTTGTATTCGTTACTATTTTTTTGGACCTTGTTATAGTTCTGATGTATGGGGATGTTAGTTTGTAAAGCATGTAGACATAAGTAATATATGCAATGTAATCAAAATAGCTTGAAAGATCAGAAATGTACAAATTCGAAAGTGTTATATGGAGACCTTGGTTTTGTACCCCCTCATATATTATGAAACCTAAGACTCAACACGGTAAGTTACTGTTTCAAGCCGTAATACCTTGCTGGTTTATTTAATGTTAAAAATTGAGTTGAATCACGTGTATTGCTGATACAATACAATATTGGACGTGTAGCCTGACTAAAACACGATTAGCAGTTATGCAATCATATTATATATTGCCGTCTTTATTAAACTGACTTTATTCTAAGAATAAAGACAGTGTTTAAGTTGGAGTCGTAACTGTACATTGCTTATTCCAAGTTGTTAAACAGCATCGTATGTAATTGCTGAAACATTTCAGCAAAGAAAACATAAATTCAGACAAGAGATATGGTCTGTATAATGTGCTCAAAATTTGATTGCAACAGAATTTCATTTATTAAGTTTGTGACCTTGTGACATCTGAGTCATTATTTACCTAGATGAGTTTGGTTCGGTCTTACATTGCTGAATTTGAATCTCACACGCCCTATTAATAGAAAATACCACTATTCGACTAGAAAAATGCATTCATCTTTCAATTAAATTTAACGACAGCATAATTATTTTCATCTTGATGATTCTTGTATTTAAGCATATCAATACATTCCAAATATATTTTTTAAAAATTAATTTTAAAATAGGTCACATCGAGGCTATAAACACTATTTAACGCTGATTAAATGATACTTTGTTCTGAATTCATTCTGACAATTATAAATAGTACAAGTCCTTAATATATCATCTCAGGTCTATTACCACTCATGTGTGATCTAATTAAAAAACATATTCAGTACCTTGTCGTAAATTTGTTTGCATTAGAATGAATATTTTATACCCGGTAGATGTACTGTATGCCAGTTTGTCGGGTGCATCTATCGACATGTTACAAGTTATTGAAACTAATGCAGATCATGATTGGGCTCAATTTTCCAGCCTCGATCGGCATATCGCCATCCAAAATGTGTTACTGTTACCCGTTCCCACCCCCAATCGACCCACTCATCCACGATAGCGGGATCTGACAATGAATGTAACACTTTACGATGACTTACCTAACAATTCACTCTGAGTCGTTGTTTGATACACACCAGCGTACAGTATAGAGTCAGTCTTCACTGATAAGCCATGTAATGCGCAGTACAAATTTAGTGTTATCACATGATCACGTGTTGTTTCTGAAAAAGCGCCGACCTGGATGTTTATAGTAACATTTTAACGTTGAACTTTCGGTTTGGCTATGCAAGGTAATTTACTTGAGAAAAGCTCTCTCTCAGTATACTTTAATATTCACATTTAATGCACGTTATGTTAGACAGTAGGAGCACTCATTATGTTATGAATACTATCAACCTGGAATAGCTGAGGAATTGCACTCAAATCTTGTGTTTCAAGTATATTTGAGTATCTGTTAAGTACTGCATGAGCTGCAAAATGAATGAAGTTATGGATACTTCTATACTTTCCCTGTCCCTATCAATTTATACCAAAGAGAAATATTTAAAAAGCGAAAACTTTTATAGGTTATAGCAATCATCAACTGAAGAAAAAAAGGTTTCAAGGCTGAGTTACACAGTCAAACGATGTGTTAACAATATAGTCAAGTTTTTACGTATGTCATGATAGATAAAAGACTATACATAAATAGATTCTGCCCAAGGAATGAATAATGATTTTATATTCGGTTTGCAGTATTTAATTTTCTGCAAGTAGTATGCAATGTGATCTCGCACAGTAGATATATCAGCAATTGCCCCGATGGCCTAGTGGTTAGAGCGTCCGACTCGGAGGCAGGAGGTCGCGGGTTTGAACCCCGGTTAAGTTATATCAAATAACTTTTAAAACGATGGCGCTAAACATTATCAGGTTAGTGTTATGACTGGTCGGCCAGGTGTAAGTGCAATATGACTGGGTTGCAAATTATGCTACATGACTGCTGTGTGACGCTCCAATGCTAGACAATGTTAAAAACTGTCACACAGCAGACATCATAGGGATATGACTGAAAAATTGTTAAAGGTACGTTAAACATCTATATCACACACATATCAGAACCTTTATTTAGTGATAATGTGTACGTATTATTATATTACCTAACAGGTCACATTTTCGTTCATCTATCGTTTGTCATCTCCATTTCTTAGTCAATATGTAGGTCGGTCAGACATTTTCTCCAGGAGACTTGATAATGTGAAAATATACACTTTAAAGCAAGTTGTGATAAATATGGAATAACTATTTTTATTTTAACTGATCAGTTTCATATTAGCCTAATATTTGTACGTAAAGGGAGACTCGCCAAATTCCATGTCTTAACCAAGCCACGGGCAGTTTTTGAGCTTGCCGACTATAACAATCGACTTGACAAAGATTTGTGTTGATGCCTGTCGCGTATATGGTTCAAAGCGTGATGGGTGTACAGAAAACGTAGCACTAAACATCTCAAGGTGACTATATGAAAATTACAAGTCTTGACAAAATCTTCACGAGTCAGTTATCTTGTTTTGACTAAAAGGATATTCTTTAAAATATCCAAGATATCTGGCAAAAAGGTCGTAGTTTGCGAGGTTGCGAAATACGTTTTTGCTCCATCTGAATCTTTCATTTTAAATCTTTTATATCATTCGTGTATGATATAAATGCTATATCTACTTTTTGAACCTGATTTGTATCATATCGTATATATCAACTTATACCAATTATCTTTGCTTACAGATTTTTGTATGTTCGGGTTCTAATTGGGTTTCTTTACGATTAAAATTTTCAAATATAAAAACCAGCTAGATCATCTAGATTATCATATTTTGTAATTGATTTGATAGCATCATTAGTAAATATTTCAGATAGTGTAATTTCTTTAGAAGTTTCTTCACGGGTAGGGTCAACAGCTACCGTGTGTGGCTGTACATCAAGTATATCAATTGGAATTTTCTTTTTATCTTTTCATGTTCAGCGAGAGCAGCTTTTTCTCCCTTATCCCCATCCTTAATATATCCCAATATAGCTCTATCAGTAGCTGTTGTAACAAATTTAAATAACTGATCTGAGATTCGCGACGTTGGTGAAGTTTTTGTCTGACTATCTCGTACGAGAAGAAATTTATTTATTGCCGCTAATCGCTACCGAGCTAGTCAAACAGAATATGCTTCTCTGATGGTTGCCATTATCAATAACACAATTTGTTAATTGTATCAGCCGAGTAATTGGCGACGATTGAAAACACCATTCGGGTTAATATTTTTAATTACGAATCAGAATTTCTTTTAATACATAATTTGCTATCTGTTGACGTAACATCAAATTTTGAAATATCGAAAAAGCCCATTTTTACAAAATAGAGACTCGTAAAAAGGATGGTGAAAGCTACCCTTCTTGGATGACATTATTTTTGTAAATAAACATTTTTTTTCAAATAGATAAAAGCTCATTTTTAGAAAATGGATGCTTTTAAAAACGGTGGGGAAAGCTACCCTTCTGGGGCGACATTATTTTTGTAAATAAACATTTTTTTATATCGATAAAAGCTCATTTTTACAATATGGTGGCTTGTAAAAAGGGTGGGGAAAGCTACTCTTCTGGGATGACATTATGTTTGTAAATAAACATTTTTTTCATATCGATAAATGCTCATTTTTAGAAAATGGAGGCTTGTTAAAAAATGAGCGAAAAACTACCTTTCTGGGGTGACTATATGTTTGTAAATAAACATTCTTTTCATATCGACAAAAGCTCATTTTCACAAAATGGAGGCTTGTAAAAAAAAGATGGTAAAAGCAACCCTTCTGGGGTGACAACATGTTTGTAAATAAACATGTTTTTTCTTATCGATAAAAGCTCATTTTTACAAAATCTAGGCTTGTAAAAAAGGTGGGGAAAGCTACCCTTCTACTGGACAACCAGGATATATATATATATATACCCTTAAGAAGAAAACTAGACATGTGTGGGTTAAATGTCCGTAATTGTCCAAAAATGTGATCATTTAGAAATCAATAATAATATTCAAAAAACAGAAAAAGAGGGCAAGACTCTGAAAGATCAAAGTTGGTTAACAGTATATAGTTTGTGCAGATGTACATTTTATTGTCTTAGATAATTGACAAAAATGTGACCTATTCTGTATTCCAATTTGTTTGAATTCTGATTAACGTGAAGTAACTGACATGAACAACATCTCAGAAGAACGTACACACTGTTTATGCCAATAGAAACTATCACATTCCCAGTAATAACACAGTACTTGCACAAGTCAACATTGCGTTGCAACAAGTTAAGTTTTTTTCTACAATACAATTGTTTATCCTGTTGGATGTTGCCATGAAGTCAGGTGATAAACTTAAGACTTTTGTTCAAATTATGCTGTGCACCTTATCCCGTAAAATTAGAGTGAACGTGAAATGTGAAACAGAGGCGAAGCTATTTGCAGAAGCAAATTTATGTGCTAAATGTGTTTTTAAAAGACATTATCATGTTGTTCTCTCAAAATTGTCCTGGTACAAGATATGCAATAAATCCACGTATATTGGATTAACAATCGTATTTATTAATTAGCATGGACTGTATTTTCCTTTTTAAGAAATACTGATTAAATCTGAAGCTGGCGGAGTTCTATAAATGCATGTACGAATGACACTAATACATACATTACGAAGAGCACGTAGTACGAGTTTCCTGTTAATGTTTATTTTTCTGTATGGTTGACATTTCACAATTGGACGTGATATATTTCGGGATAAGAAGAGAATTAAGCAATCAGACACTATACTTGATGTCCATATAATAAGAACAAATTATTGAAATTCTTATACAGTAGCGATTCTTGTAAATGGCTGTTCTTCTATGCTATACCTTCAATATTTTAATAGGAAAGAACATGTTGGGATATCCGTTAATGTTTCAATGCATCACATTTCTCGACTGCAACTTCAGCGTTAAGACAGGCAGCACTCTATGTATGGAAAACCTTGGGACAACATTAGGACGGATCTTACATGCTCATTTGGCAGCTACCTGTTATGAATTCCAGACACGTGTTTATACTTTTAATAGCCTATGCGTGTTGGAGTCAAAATGGACAATAACTTGTCAATGCTTATAGCAACTAACAGTTATGCTGCTATCGCTGGCAACAAATAGTTATTTAATGAAAGCTTCTGTCATCAGATTGAAAGCGTCGTAAATGCGTGTCATCTCTTTGCCATATATTCTACACTCCGCTACCAATGGAATATCCCAAAAACATATACATGTAATACATGAAGTGTTTCTAAACTACCCTTACATATGACAATTAAGACATAGAATGTTAGACCTTTGAAGTCAAGTAATTGCTTGTTAAGTAGTAGGTAAAATTATCTTTCACTTCTAAAATCTTGTTAATAAAAATTTAATTTACAATGTATGTATTATAGTTTTATTGCGTCATAAAGGGCTACACGCATCTTATGCTAAACTCGCAAACATTCGTTTGAATATCAAGGCATAATGCAATTTGGTTGATTGTTTACCAAACTATAAAAACAAGAACATGCCAGATTGCTGTATGTCGGGTTCAGGATTGTACTGATTGGGTTTCCAGCTTAATTTGGTTTTCATTATCTAGAGGTTGACCTCCCTGTATATATATATATATATATATATATATATATATATATATATATATATATATATATATAGAACAAACCAAAACGAGAACCTGGAATTGTAAACAAACAATTTGATCAACTCAAGTCATTACATCAGGAATCTCTTTGCTTTTAGAAAATTAAACTTTCTGAAATTACAATTAAAAGCACAAATGGATTTAAGTAAAATAGCTGATCTGTTTACTGCTAATCACAGAATCATGTTCATCACAGAATCGACTAAACAATCGAAATCAACGTCTTGTGCGATTGCATAACCTGATCCTCGGTTTGCTCTACTTCCACTGTAGCTGTTCAGATCCATGGATATCAGGATGCTACTTTCATCAATCCTGTCTCATAATACGTCTTAGAATTGTACGTCGTAAGATTGCGTCAAAGGATTATACGTCTCAGGATTACAAGTCTCAGGATTACAAGTCTTAGGAGCTATTTTCTCTCTTTGCCTTCAACTTCCATCCAAATTAGTCAGTCCGATTCTTTTGACAATATTGTTTTCTTGCAAATCCCGCGGAGCCTACTCTGACTTCTTTTGCAGAAAAGCGTAGACTGATTTCAATGTTCGATTAGGCGAAATTAAAACCTAAGCCATTTTGTTTGGGAAACACGCACGTTAATTAGCGTAATCAATCAGTCAAATCTCTCTGCCTCTTTTCGCAGTGATGGCGAAATCGGGATCAGTTTGATCTGGGAGTTTGATAGTTACAGACTTTCTGCGAATGTTCATATGTGACATCTTTACCGTGAAAATAATGTTTACCGTGCCCTTAATAGTCCGTCCGGCTGCTGTTTAAACAAAAGGTTAATTAAGAATATCAGTTAAAACGTTAATAGTTATCTGGTCTCAACTAATGTATTCTTGTTAGATCAACAGAAATTTGCCCCTTCACACTGTACCTAGTTGTATCGATACATTAAACACTATTGTATGTGGTATAATTGTTGACGTTTTGACAAACATCCTTCGCTATAGTCAGTAAATTTTCAATACTTCCTCAGCTCATGAATATATTTGTTTCTTTTGTGCATTTTCAACCAGGACTGTTACTGATCACGGAACGTCAATATATTTTGTTAATAACAGAACCTAACCACGTGAGATAGCGATAATGATGGCAAACACATATAATAAAATAAATCTGTGATGAAGAAAGTCCTTACTCGATGGCATGGCATATTGCAAGAAATGAAACAATCGAATGGTCTTCAGCAAATAATGTCGAAAAAGTAAATAATATAGATTGGATTATCTTACAAAGTTTTACTGTTACCGTGTTAGTGGACAAGAAGTAGCGTAGCTTTGCCCACCATTTTTACCAGCCTCCATTTTGTAAATATGAGCTTTTATCGAATGAAAAAATGTTTTTTTACAAACATAATGTTACCCCAAATAGGTAGTTTTCCGCACCTTTTTCCAAGCCTCCATTTTGTAAAAAAGGAACTTTTTCAATTTAAAAAAAAAATTTGATGTTACGTCAACAGATAGTAAATTTTGTAAAATAAATAAATACCAATTTGTAATTGAAATGAAAACCCGGTTGGTGTTTTGCCATCGTCGCGCACTACTCGGCTGGTATGGTTTTAACCAAATATTTTATCAATATCTTCAATATCTTGTTCAAGGATCATGTAAATGTATCGTTATACATCCATGTAGAGTAGCTTGAGCATGGCTAAAGAAATGTTTTAATTTGTTTATATCCATATCACCGTTACACCAGGTTTCATGAATATCTCTAAGTGTGTGAGTGTCATCTCCATTAAACACAGTATGAATATTACAGTTATCCCTGATCACCTTTGGAATTTGTGTATATCGTCGGGTTACATAAATCACATCGGTGTTTTTATGTCTACCGCGTGAAAATATCCTGGCAAGGTGGGCCTGTTTATCCAACATCACATCGTCGTACACCACTGAATTGTTAACGGATCCGTTAATATGTTAAACACTCGGCGCTTCATCGATATCGAAAATAAGTTTGATAACATCGTCATCATCGTTCAATGATATCGTATTCTCGTTAAAATTTTTTAACACGCTGTAACACCGTTGATCACCTATAGATGGTGCCACTAAATATAATTTCTTCCATTTAAACTTTCATTATCAGATTAAGTAACAACTGTGTTTTACCACTTCCAGATGGACCAATTATAACCATCCAAATAGAATTTGGTAACATCGCATGATATTTAAAGGTTCTTGTTTTCGTGTCACTGATTTCCATAAGATATAAAAGACTAAGTAAAAATGGATTTATATTTTGTGAAATGTAAGACTCGTACCCCAACAGATACATTAACAACCGTTATTACAAAAAATAATAGACAAGCACTCACCAGTAAATGCACACGATATGGTAAAAAAATTAGATTTACCAGTTAGTTTACAAGCCGCAAAATGAACAAAACTCCCAGGGGCTCTAATATACTGTATTGATGATATTTTCATCATGCGTTACTTTAACCTTATCGATGATTCTTTTAATATCAGAAAGTTTCAGGGAAACAATCGGTGCATTCCCAAAGAAACTAACAACAGTCTCATTGATTTTTCTAAAATTTCTAGGAAAATTTATAAATGTATTTATGTGAACATCATATTCTGATCGCAACGTTGTTAGTTTATCGTCGGTGGTTTTATATTTATCGTCTTTGTAACTTTTTTGTTCTTGCGTCGTTGTCCGATGTTGGATTGCCAAAAGCGGTTATTTTATTCGAGTTCATGTTGAGCTTCCCCTGTTATTGTTACGCCGGATAATTTTAGTCGATCGTTAATACTATCTAACACAGATGAATAAATAACCCCTAGTTTGATCCTGTCTGTGGAATCAAACACCGCTATAGAATGTCCGGTTACTCCATTAAGTTTAATTATAATATCTTTCAGTAAAACGTTACTCGTTTTTAACTTCCCTTGTCTATCTTGAAATACAACTGTTTGGTATGGCTCTATACTTGCAAGATTAATAATGCCGGTTACAATATTGTTGGGTTGTTGTGGTAATTGATGTCGCATAAAAACACCTCTGAAGTTTCTTATCGCTAATTGTTTTAGCAGTATCAAGTAGATCAAAATTTGACAATGGTGTTACGATTAAATAATTCCTGGTAGTCTCAGGAAGCTTCTGTATGTAAAATGACTGCCCGTTAGTCTTAGACCCAATCCTTTTATGGATGGCCTTTTTTTTCGTCTATCCGTTCCCAGTTGTTTTCTTTAAAGCCATTTCAGCAGCGGTTCCAACAGCACCTAACGCGGCAACTTTCGCGAATGCGGGGGCGGCCGCGGCAATCAAAGCTGTTCAGTTAGCGAGGAGAGGAAATATACCACCTGATTTAATCATATTTTTTACTGCGGGTGGAGATAAATGAAGTTAAACGCCAGTTTTTTGGCGCCTTATTGAAATGGTTAAGTTGAGTTTTAGTCAATGACAATTTATTTAGACCACCATTAACAATCTGATCATGTTTTGATGTTATTGTTGCCCCGCATGTGCTTGCGTTTTTCGATTGTATTTTTGTTCGCCTGACCAGGGGTCAGAGTGACATTAACGTGATTGTGTGACATTTCATTAATAACGTAATTGATCTAGTTGTCGACATGTTTTTGGAACATATTTACAAGTTTTTAACTGGTGCATCAACAACTCTCATTCGTCCACCAGTACCTTCAAGTAGCATAGTCTTATCACTGAGAATGACAGCAATTGCTCTAAACCCACCAACGGAAAACCAATCTACACGAGCTCGAAAGTGTATATCAACAACAGATTGCCTATATAGATCTAAATGTTCCAGCGAAAAGTAATATATTGGGTATAGCGTTGTAAAATCACGCTGTGATATCTGCAAACTAGTATCAATATCTAGATCGCGTCCCAAATATATCATCAAACGATGGTATGCCCGTGCGACTTGATGATGCTCATAATTTATTTATATATCTTCAGATGGTTCTTGATGCCCGTTTATCCTTAGCGCAACCTCGGAAACATTAAGTATATCAAATACCATGGGACTGCTTTCCTGATTATTTAATATTGTAATTTCCTGAAATGCGATAAGATTATGTCGAGGGGCTGACAATCCATGCTGTCATGCTATATGCCATGTGAATAACCAGGCAGCGTGACCAGGAACAGTATCTGTGGGCATTGACTACCACGATAACAACGATTTACCACCCGATTCCATTAAGGAAAGTAGTCGCTGTTCTTCAGCAAATGATGGGGTCATTACCGGCATCCACAACGATAGTTTTGTTAGCGTTACCTTACCAGCAGAAACTGTGTTTTTTCGCCAGATAGCGTCGTTATACTCTTTTCGTACAAGTACAATTGTATGTTTAGCGCGAAATATAACCTATATGACGTTTTTACAAAATCCAAAATATATGAGATAGTGGAAGCAGGCATGACAATTTTTCATTATCATTTAACATTACTTTGCGTGCTGCAAATCCTAAATTGCGATTTTCATTCATCGATACAACTACATTTGTTTGTCCATCCCCAACAGGATTTCTCGCACGACCCATTGTTACATTTTAATGCTCTGGATGATCACTTGCAACCTTTGCAAACATCATTGACGAACCAGCAGATCTTGAATAATCATCTGAATATCGTGCTAAACATAGCATTGCTGTCGCCGTATCAACATCCTCGTGAATTGTTTCAATTTCTCTTCCGTCAATCATATATATAGCGCGTTTGAATAACGCCATAAATAATACCGTTATTAACAAAACCAACTCGATCATCTTCTCCATAATTTGTACCATCTGTCTTTAAAAGTTGACCTTCGATTTCGAGAAATGCCTCAGCGCGTTTGTATCCTGAACTCGTAATTCAATTCTTCCAATTGCACCAGGTTTAGGTACGTCATAAGAATAATATTGATAATCACGCACAGATTCATCCCTGCGTACTGGTGCATCCATACCAAATGCGAAGTTGATTTCGCGTTTAAACATTTATTATAATTGATTATCGTCTTAAACGAAGACCACTTCCTGCTACTAGATGGGCAGTTATTTTTTTTTATCTTTGTTTATCAGATACACAAGCAACTCCGCTAGTTCTTTTTATTTACAATTAATTTATTACTTTACTGACATTTGGAGGCATAACTTCAGTACTAGGTAATTTTACAGGCTGGGTCGCTTTCGGTGTTTGAGGTTTGCGTATTAATCTTGCTAACCTATCTTTGACCACTGAGAATGTTTCCCGACAAGATCACCAATAACCCCAGTAGCTTTATCACGAATAACATCGATAGTTTTCATTGATAATTGTTTTATAATCTGTACTGCACTGGGAGCCATTGTCGTAAATAAACCGTGAATAATATTTCCAAGTCCATCTCCGCAAACTACCTTATATACCGGTAATCGTGAATTTACCACGTGGATTTCTTTTCGTCGTTGATTGTGTATAATAGTCTCATATAATTGTTTGCTTTATCTAAAATAGCAAATCAATATGATAATCATCAATGATTTCATCAATAAGAGATCGATATACACCGATATCCATAGTACCACCTTGAAATAATCATTGACAAATATAAGCCTCTTTGTTAATTATTTCTGAAGAATAATTTCCAGCTCGTTTACCCCCTATGAGAGCTTCCAACCGGGACACATCATTGATGATTTTGTTAGGACAGGTAACGAGACCTGTTCCAAATTTTTACTTTTGTATCATCAAATTTGTAGGTTTCTGTTTTAGAAGATTTTGATTTTTTTTTTTTTGTTTTGGTTGAGGAGATTCTTCATATGGCGGCGGAAGACCATGCGACATGAGTTGTTGCTCCATCTGAACCCTTACTTATATATCTTATATTGCATTAATATATATATATATATATATCTATATATATATCTATATATATATATATATATATATATATATATATATATATATATATATATATATATATATATATATATATATATATATTCTATATCTCCCTTTTGAGTTTGATTCTTATCATATCTTATGCGATATATCCACTTATACCAATTATCTCTGTTTACAGGTTTATTATGTTCGGGTTTTACATGGATTTCTTTACGATTAAAATTTGCAATGCAAAACAAGCTAGATCATCTAGATTATCATATTTTGTAATCGATTTAGTCGTATCATTAGTAAACGATTTAGATAGTGTAACTTCTTTTGAAGTTTCTTCTCGGTTAGGTTTAGCAGCTACCATGTGTGGTTGTACATCAAGTTTTTTTCTTATCTTTTCGAATTCAGGGAGAGCAGCTTTTTCTCCCTTAGTTGTTGTAACAGGTTTAAATAACTGCTCTGCACTTGTTAAAAAATCAGCTTGAGATTCGTGACGTTGTTGAAGTTTTTGTTTGATTCTATCTCGTTCGGGAAGAAATTTCTTTATTTATGCTAATCGCTCTCGATCTGGTCTAACGGAATATGCTTCTCCGATGTGTGCCCTTATCAATAGCGCAATTATTTTTATTTGTAGCAGCTAAACAGTTCGTGACGATGGGAAAACACCACCCGTGTTAGCGTTTCAACTACGACTTGGTAACTATTTATTTTACAAAATTTGCTATCTGTTGACGTAACATCAAATTTTGTAAATATTGAAACAAGCTCATTTTTACAAAATGGAGGCTTGTAAAAAGGGTGGGAAAGCTATCCTTCCGGGCTGACATTATGTTTGTAAATTAACATCTTTTTCGTATCGATAAAAGCTCATTTTAAAAAGGTGGGGAAAGCTACCCTTCTGGGGTGACAATATATTTGTAAATAAACATTCTTTTCATATCGACAAAAGCTCATTTTTCCAAAATGAAGGCTTGTAGAAAAGGTGAAGAAAGCAACATTTTCTGGGATGACAAGATGTTTGTAAAAATAACCATTTTTTTATATCGATAAAAGCTCCTTTTTACAAAATCAAGGCTTGTAAAAAAGGTGGGGAAAGCAACCCTTCTACTGGAGACCCAGGATATATATATATATATATATATATATATATATATATATATATATATATATATATATATATATATATATATATATATATTCCAAACTCTGAATATTATTATTTCTTAAGAAGAAAACTAGAGACATGAGTAGGTTAAATATCCGTAATTGTCCAAAAAAGTGATCATTTATAATTTAATAATAATATTTGAAAAACAGAAAAAGGGGGCAATACTCTGAAAGATCAAAGCTGGTGAACAGTATATAGCTTGTGCAGATGTACAA
Organism: Unio pictorum; assembly: GCA_030141615.1. Lineage (NCBI taxonomy): Eukaryota > Metazoa > Mollusca > Bivalvia > Unionida > Unionidae > Unio > Unio pictorum. The sequence continues at coordinate 5,689,681 of JARLTB010000046.1, forward strand.
TGTTTGGCTGAGATAATTGGCAGGAATGTGACCTATTCTGTATTCCATTTTGTTTTAATTCGAATTAACGTGACGTAACTGACATGAACAACATCTTAGAAGAACTTATATATTGTTCATGCCAATAGAAATTATCACTTTTCCAGTAATAACACAGTACTTGCACAAGTCAACATTGCGTTTCAACAAGTTTTTTTCTACAATACAATTGTTTATCCTGCAGGATGTTGCCATGAAGTCAGGTGATAACTTAAGACTTTTGTTTAAATTATTCTGTGCATCTTATCCCGTAACATCCATTAGAATAAACGTGAAATGTGAAACAGAGGCGAAGCTGGTTATTTGCAGAAGCAAATTTATATTCTATATTTGTTTTTAAAAGCCATTATCATGTTTTTCTCTCAAAATTTTCCCGGTAAAAGATATGCAATAAATCCACGGGTATTCAATTAACAATCGGATTTATTAATTAGCATGGACTGTATTTTCCTTTTTAAGAAATACGGATTAAATCTGAAGCTGGTGGAGATCTACAAATGCCCGTACGAATTACATTAATACATACATTACGTAGAGCACATAGTACGAGTTTCCTGTTTATGTTTTTCTGTATGGTTGACATTTCACATTTGACGTGATATATTTCGGGATAAGAAGAGACTTAAGCAATCAGACACTATACATGTTGTCCATATAATAAGAACAAATTATTGAAAGTCTTATACAGTAGCGGATCTTGTGAATGGCTGTTCTTCTATGCTATACCTTCAATATTTTAATAGGGAAGAACATGTTGGGATATCCGTTAATGTTTCAATGCATCAAATTTCTCGTCTGCAACTTTGGCGTTAAGACAGGCAGCCCTCTATGTATGGAAAACCTTGGGACAACATTAGGACGGCTCTTACATGCTCATTTGGCAGCTACCTGTTATGAATTCCAGACACTTGTTAATTCTTTCAATAACCTATGCGTGTTGGAGTCAAAATGGACAATAACTTGTCAATGTTTATAGGAGCTAGCTAGCAGCTAGCAGTTATGCTGCTATCGCTGGCAACAACTAGTTATTTAATGAAAGCGTCTGTCATTAGATAGGTGCCTGGTTGATTCCTAAAAGAGCTTAAACATTATCAAAATTTACTGAAAGTTATATCAGTTTAGGAAGTGATCTCATATGCATTTGTAAAGTTTAGAAGTCCTACGTTATGCAATGTGTAATACTTGTCATAGCTAGCATTAAATATCATCCTCAAATCGTATACTTTTTACAAATCTCTGTCAGAAAATCTTGTAATTAATCAAAAGAGGAAAGCGTTCGAAAATGGCGCATACGCTTTACTGATTCTCATTGTTATACAAGTTTTATACAGTCACCTTAGTTCTGAGGTTGATCAAGACGTAAATTGCAGCATTTGTAAAGTTCCGTATTGTCGAGTTAACACTTGTGTCCAGATTAATTGATTGAATGACTCGTTGGTCAAGCAGATGTCATACCTGTAATGCTTTATAACAGTATTGCTTGTCGGCAAATGGTTACCTTTATATGTGAAATAAAGTGTGATGATGACGGGGTGTATCTCCTTAATCTTATAGCCGTGGGCTAATTTTCGGGGTTGTAAAAGAAGGTCGCGGGTTCGAACCATGGCCGAGTCATTACAAAGACTTTAAAAATGGTACTTACAGCTACCTCGTTTGGAGGCCGCTACATGTCTGCGGCATGATGCCATAGTATTAGAAATCAATATAAACTGCCACACTGCAGACATCGTAGCGAGATACCTAAAAGCTTCATTAAATGTCAACACACATAGACACACACGCACATCTTGCTCGGTAAGTAATCTTTCTCATGTGCGTGGAAGTTGGCCATGCAATAATTATTTTCACCAATATCAGATCTTAATAGTAGTTATTATTTTCTCATTAAAGGCGATATTTTGCAATAGGGTTCCGGGTACTTTATTTATTTTTTGAAAGGAAAAATTGTATTTGAGTATACAGCATACGAGAACAGGCCATCTGATGTCTTTGTACATAATAGTCGGATTACATAAAATATATTAATATCTCTTCAAAGGGCCCACATACAATGGTAACTCAAACACGATAGACCTCCTGGGCAGCATGTTTTTATATCGTCGTTACTTATCTATCTCATTATGAAGAAAACGAATAAAACGAAATTAATTATTAACTTTCTTGGAGTAGAGTGCACACATAGCATGCATTTAATACAAGACAGGGATTTTTATTTTCATCTGCACCGCATCGCGTTACCCATATCTGGGTTGATCTCGCGGCCGATATAATGAGTTTCAATGCTGTTATCGGATCAGCTTGGATTGACTACCTTGGGGTGTGCGTGTGCTATGTACTTTGCTAAAACTTTCTGTTCTAATCGCTTTGTTGCCCCATAAAACACCCTATACAAACAGTGTTTAGCCTAGTTAAAACAGACCTTCCCGGAAAGGCTAATAAGATAAATAATTTATACAATATGTTGTGGACACGCTGATAGGCTTTTCCATTGTAAGTTTACATGACTTGCAGGGCATGCTGAGATAATTAGTACATAGAGTATATATAGATACTTAATGATACTTAAAGACAACCTAGAAAATTATCGATCAGGAAGAATGATTGTTAGGTAGCTAAGGACCTATCTATGTTATTTAAGTATAATTGACAATCACCAAGCAATCACCGAAATGTAATACAATGATCCCAGTGTTATTTAAAGGTTATGTCAGTTAACTTTGCAACGATAACATAATGGCCGAAAAAGTGTGTTAATAACAGGAATTGGGTAAGTTCGAATATGTAAGACGAGTGTAAGCGAGCTGTAGAAAGGAGCTCTAATATAAATATTCTGTGCTATGTTCTTATTTCTCTATGGTTTCATCAAGAAATAAAATGTTAGAAAACAGAAGTTACAAACTAAATCAAGAACAATTTCGGGTTGATATTATTGATGAATCGTAGACAGGTTATATATATATATATATATATATATATATATATATATATATATATATATATATATATATATATATATATATATATATATATATATATATATATATATATATTTATATATATATAATATATATGCTATAAGAACATGATGACACGAAAACTAAAATCCATGCTGACTGCCTTAGATTTGTTAAGCTGACGACAAGAACAACAATAAAAAGTAAAACTAAGGGTATTGCTTATTTAATGGTGGGGTGGGGGAGAGGGCGATATATCTGTAACATAGATATAGAATCCACCGTACATACAAGCGTGGTTTAAATGTTAACCTACATAAGTAAATAAAATCACCTCTGCTCACAGAAGAATCTGGACATAAACTTGTTTCATAACTGACAGAACTTTATCCAACCCCATCAGCTTTACGCAGCATATAACATTATGTGATGCAAATCCGACTCATACATAAATATGTTTACGTCTTCTGTACAGTCTATTGTTCCAAACACCTAGACACTGAAAATAGCCGTTCATAAATGCATAGCAGTATATGTGGGAATTTATGCATAAAGTAATCACATAAAAATATCAAGAATTTAAGGTTTAGTTTTTAATGTGACATTTTATGGTACACCTGTACTCTAGGCCTAGTGTGTACCACATCAAATAATGTGGCATCACATCGCATTGATCATTCTGTTTGAAAAAATGATTTTGTTGTTATAAATATTCTATTTATTCGAATGTAAGCTTTTTCTTTGATTTACAGTTTGTTGAAATGTACAATCTACTTTTACTAGTTCAACTTTGTTTTGATACTATATTTATTCACAACAAATGAAAATCGCACCGTTTGTCATTATATTCGTTCTTATTTTTATCTAAATAATTTCCACTTAAATTATAACTATTTTGATTAAAAGAATCTCAAAGGGGTAATGATTTAATATTAAGGTAACAAAATGACCTGGTGGGATTCTTCGGATTCACAATAGAACACTTCTGACGATGATAAATATACAATGTTTAAAAATGAATGACTTGAATGAGCAATTAAATTATGAATACATGCGTGTATATTTAAACCAAATATAGGATTATGAAGATAACAACGAACAAATGGAATGAAGAAAAATACAAACAAAGTACTCTACAAAAGACACAAACACAAGGAGTGAATGATACATAATTTCTAAACAATGGAAAGATGGATATAGTGTACTCAGCTAGCAAACAATGTAGATTTTTACTAGTGTAGTAGACTGAATTCACTTAAAGTGAAATAATGCAAATGAAACATAACAGATATATAACTTATCTTTACAGTCCCGAAAGATACAATGGGTTTTATGAACCCCAAACATGATTTCCTGTGGTTGGCATTACAGCAATCACCACGTAGACCTCGACACATCCGATACATGGAACGATCAGGTAACTGCAGCCACTATGGACACCCTAGACTGCTCTACACTTTCGAGATGCTCTGGACACTAGATTCTGGACATCATCGGACACACCAGATACTGGATACTCCAGATACTGGACATCACCAGATGCTCCAGATACTAGACGCTCCATAAAATTGACAAATATCGGACAATCTGGACGCTGAACATCACATACACTCGGTATCTCTACAGATGGGACACTCCAGACACTGGACAACACAGGACAATCTGGACGCATGACATCATATACACTGGGCATCTCTACAGCTGGGACACTCCAGATACTGGACAATCCAGACACTCGACAGTTTCGGACAACACCTAACATTTAAGACATTTCCATAGACTGGGAAGCTCCGTAGCTAAAGATGTGCGAGTCCGTATAGTAGAAGGGAAGCTACTGGCAACTTTTCTCACACACCCACATTGGCCGAGCCCGAGACTCGAAATCAAGAGGGGACAGAGGAGTTGAGATGGCAGTGATAGGTAAATACCGGCGATTTAGATCGCTCGATCACCCGGTGCCGACCTTTGCAGCAAAGTACATATATTTGGGGTAATAAACAACACGAGTTAGATTGTATTACACAATTTATAAAGCGTAAAAAGCAGGAATGTGTATTAAAAAAAATCATTCAAACTTGCATGCCTTATAAGAAGTCCGAATGAATGATTTTAAAATACAAATACAGAGTGAATGTGTGTGTTTTGAACATTTGACGAGTATAAATTAATGTAGTTTAAAACTATCTGATAAGGTATACATTTTTTTTAAAAATGAACGTTCGCAGTAAATTCAACACGTGCATGGCAGCTTTAGTGAGAACATTTGGGCCTAAGTTATAGTTCTAGCGGTGATAAACTATAATGTAAGTTTAAAAAGAAATCATAATGTAATTCAACTGTTTTTCTTCATAAAGCAACCGTTTGTTAACCGATCGTGATTTATCACCAAGTTCAAAGCAAAGAATATCTTCGGAATAAAGGCTGTAGATCCTATTCAATCAGTTGTTTGTTTCGTTTATACACAAAGTTCAACAATAGTAAATAAGACAAAAGAGTAAGGATATTAGGGATAAAATATATGAAATTTTAACAAAAAAAAGAGTAAAACACTAGAAAGAAGTCAGGTATGTGTGTCATCACGAATGACAAACTAACCTTATATATCACAACTAGTGTATGTATCTTGTGTAAACAAAGAGCGTATCTTTCATTGTTATTACATGTATACTCAACATAGACTACCAGAAACAAACCTAAAATGTTTTTTTTTATTATTATACTTATGTCTGAACTATCCATTATATATGTGCGTTTTAATTTACTTGTTTATTTTGTAATGTGAAACCAAATTTACAATAAATATATTTAATATTCGTGCCTATTCAGCCGGTTATTTAAGCTAGTTTGTTATGGCCGGCTTAATATTATTCATGGATAAATATCAAGATTGTATTTCAATACGTACCCAATGAATATGTCTATAGAATTTAAATGTCAAGTTCAACAATGCTTATCTTTATTCATTACATGGTGTTCCAACATGTTATAGAGAATACATTACATTTAATTTGGATATTAAAGCTTTTATGTCATACTCTCAATTTTAAACATACTGATAAATGGGCTCAGGTCACATTACTTTCGGATCAGTACTCAAGAATATTTTCACAGTAAAGTAACACAAAATATACCCGAACTACTACACCAGGACTAAGTAGAGCTATATGACACATATATGTAATTATTTTGTTATCTTTTATTTCTTTGCAAAAGGACAGAACGTTAGTTTCTTGAGTAAATACTTCTCCGTTTCTCGAAATGGTTCCGTAAATACATTTTTTAGTTATGACTGTATATTTTTCATGTTTATATATGTAAATACTGATATAATAATCACGAGGAACTTATGTCAAATGTTACGGAATGCAAGTCTTACAAACTTTAACAACCCAATCATTAGAATAGTAACAATGGAATGTATGACGAATTACAGTTGGGATCTGATCATTTAGGTTATTAGTAACAACACTTCCTTTGAAGTCATCGATGTATCACCCACTCACTCCAGAACCCAGGACTTTTAGTGTGACAAATAATATGATGGTGCATGATAATCAGTTCCGTCAGGTAATAATAACGTTTTGTCGTACACTAACATAAACATTGCATTGCATCATCTGTTTATCCTTTAATTTACATAACAAAATACCACAAAATGAATAGAAAACAATACATTTTAGAGAAAAAGTAAGAAACAGTAACACTGCTGGTGTAATTCTCAATTGTCACAAATTCACGCCAGAACAGTTCTCGTTGGAACTATCCTTTCTAAGAGGACGTAATTCGATTGGTTAGAAGGGCAAACAGTTAGTATGTGTTTATTATCAGCTATAACTGATTGCTTAAATAGTCCAACAGATTACTCACGAGTACAACCAAATGATGTGCTGGTTGCTAGAAAACCCCAAAGACATATAAATATACAAACATATAATGACATGTATAAACATAGATAGGACAAAGCGAGAAAAATCCTCCTAGAAACTCTGATTTCTGAAAACTACAACAACCGTTTCAATGCCGAAGTGATACATTGTCTTTATCCAATACACAAAGTTTGGCTTTAAAGTTACCTTTGAATACACGTTACCGTAGACTGTTTGGAAAAATGAATTTGTTGGTAAACTATGTGTTTACTTTCAAACTCTTCTAAGATAATCACTGCAATATTAAAAATATGGTAGTACTTCAGAATTTTCGTTTACGAGAGTCCTGCTGCTAGCATTCATAATTTGAGGTATGTATGTACTCGATAGACAGACATAAAGATTGAGATATTTTAAAAGATGGAGAGAAATGTTAATAAACACAGTAAGTTTAAAAAAAAGGAAATTAAACATTCCTTTAAAGCTGTCTTGACATTATATTTGAAATTGGATATCTGCATTAATTCGTGATTGCGTTTGAGATTCAATAACTTGGCTCTGTGAAGGTTTGGAAGAAACAAATGACCACTAATGTATAAATTCGGAAGTTCATCGATTATCGTGGTTCAGGTCGGAATTATTACTTCCGGATCAGTACTCACGAATGTTGTCTCAGTCTATTTAGCAAATGTTCATCCTCTCTGTTTGATGGTGATGTTTGGTTTTATATCGTGTATTCTTACGACAACGAGCACTATGAAATGATTGTGTTATTTTGGCAACAGTGCTCAGTAAGACATTGTTGCTAGCCGAGAAGTGAACGATGTGATCATTTCACGTTTGCTTGTATACAGTTCAGAATCTCAAAATATATTCCAACTAACCTACCACGAGAACGTCACTGTGACCTCGTATTGGAAAGTATTTTATATTAATATATGATTTTTAGAATTTGTGCACTCTGAAATGTTGAGTAGTGGCCAAAAATAGTAACAATATATCAGGAACATAATTGTACCTGAGTCCTGTCAGTCAATTAGCCTTAACGCGTTAAGTTATTATATAAAATTTATTAATAAAGATAGACACGTGCACGTTAGACATTTAATATATATTGACCCAAAAATAGAACTATGAAATAAAACAAAATAAATAATACTCATTCAATAAAATTATAACGAAAACGTTGACAAACTTATATTTCATTTATTTTGCCCAAACAATAATTATTGTTCACTGATGGGTTTCTGCTCATTATTAGCACTATGTATATATTCCGGACGATTCAGTTAAAATTGTGATATGGAATACGTTTACCTATGTTTATATGTTCTGCTCTTCCATCCATCCACCCACATCCAAACAAAATGTACATTGGCTTGACATGGCATGGCTTGCAGACTGGTTGGATGGACAGATAGAGGGATCATATGAGAGTTATTGATTGATTTTTGGATGAATTTATGAATGGATGAAATCTTACCTGATCGTTAGATAGATACAATAAAGGTGGTGGTCGATAGTTTGTTTCATTATGCTATCATGGTTGATTTACCCTTCATTCATTCATTCATTCATTCATTCATTCCATTTTATTTAAGATTTTATTTCGTTTTTATTTGCTTTATGTATGTTTTCCTATTCTGAGAAAGTTAATTTGACCTCACCACATTTCTCATCACGTGATAGTAGGTAACACAGATGCATATAAAATCACGGCATTACCGACGGATTTCCCCACGACAGGTTTTCTTTGGATATTTTTCCTGCCATTGTGTACTTATGATAAAATCTACATTTCTGTCTGAATTGTAATTGGCTTCTGCTAAACCTGTGCATAAGAGTGATTAGACCAATAGTTCAGAGTTCCTTTTCAGTAGTCAGACTTCCGGTTGTCTTGCCGAGATTTGTTCCTCTAGTGGTCCTGCATCTGGATGCAGTAGTCAGACTTCCGGTTTTCTAGCAGAGGTTTGTACCTCCAGTGATCCTGCATCTGGGTGTTTTAGATAACTGATAGTGCTGGGAAGTACAGTCCTAATCCATGTGTTCTAATAACCTCAGAGGCCTTGGCAAAAGTATACATCCCAAGCATTTTACTTTTGTTTTAATTAATGATAACGATCGAAGTATATTGAGTCTGAGGAGTATTGGAATATAATTTTGCCTGTAAGTCTCTTGTATAGTCAACATTTTGGCATGTCGGTGTTAAGTCGCAGTCTTTGTACAACATCACATAAGAGGTTCATTTTCAAACCTCTATGAGAATAATAATCTCATTTAATTTTATGCTTAGACGAGTCTCTAAATTAATGTTCAGAAATGCGGATGATATACACCAACAATATTTCCTTCGAGATAGATCATGCAATATATCTGATATTTGCTGCACTCTCTTGAATAACAGCATAAGGAACAGCAATACTCGGGTAAATTGACATAATTCTTTGCATCACCACCTGTGTTCCCAGTCACCAACTGAAATTCAAACTGCCTCATAATGTATCATCTTCAATTGCCATCTTCCATTTCAAATTTTTTCTTTTCTTGTGTTTACTATTTGAAACAGATTTTAAGTGACAGATGTGAAGTGACAGATGTGAAGTGACAGATTTTAAGTGACAGATGTGGTATTTTACTGTTTCGAATGGAAGCCAATTAAAGAGTCAGATCAATCGGTATCCTTCGTACACAGGATCTTGAATGCTGTAAATATCCTGAAAACCAGCAGCAGCATTAGCGTATCCATCCGCTTTTGAGTGTTCTATGAGAATTCTTATCATAAAAAAATTCAAAATATTTATTTTTGCTACCTAATAATCTGTGAGGCGATCACGTATTTGGTACTTATTAAATATCGCCTTCTGGATATTGCACAATAGAAACATCGACCTATTAACCATGTTGCAGTTCAGCGCAATTTGTTTTCTACATCTTTTGCAATCTGGCGTTGTTCTCCCCAACAGTTTGGCAAATCCATCAGCCTGATATGAATTTTGACCAAGTTTTGTTTTGTGTCCAAAAGGTAATGATGTTTGTATTGCATCAAATTCTACATTTGTTGTTGGTCAACATCCTGCAAACCCCGCATCACATTAGACTGTTGGAATTATGTATATTGGCAGGCTTGCATTCTTTTTCTGCAATAGACACTGCACCCATATTTCGAGTGCTGCTTTATTTATGATAGCAGTGGACATGTCTGATGTCTCCGATGTTTTCAGAAATGATGGTGAAGTCAGTTAATATCCTTATTCAAAAATTTTATTATCATCTTTATTCAATGGTTTTTCTTACAAATGTGTACCATTTGTACTCGAGTTTAACATGTGTGCGATATTGTATGCGTAGCACAGAATATTAAATAACATCTATTTGCATGACTCTTGTGAAAATGAAATTGTACGAACTTTAATACTTGAAGTCTCCTTTTTAATTGTGGGGGTTCATTTTTATGCATTTTTGACAGCATTTTTCAGTGATTATATAATTGCTTGCCGGAGGGTGAACATAAATCGGACATTTTAAGATCTTTTCATCCCACCTGTGGAACCAGAGAGAGAGAGAGAGAGAGAGAGAGAGAGAGAGAGAGAGAGAGAGAGAGAGAGAGAGAGAGAGAGAGAGAGAGAGAGAGAGGGTTAGTCTAGAAATACAGGTCTGAAGAACACGCAAAATGGCCGATATTCCGCCTATAGGTAGAAGGTACTTCCATAAGTGATAACTTTGCTGTGGGTATACAAGTCATTTCACCATTGTGGAGATATAAGTTTTATTTCACTGGTATCCAATTATGAAGTCTATAATAAATTAATAATACGAGTACGTTTTTCATTATAGTTCAAACCCCGTGTTACTGTGTGAATTTAGGTGATTTGAAGCAGCGAGTGGTGTGTGTACTTCTGTTATGTTCCCATGGCAAGTTTGTTTAACACTGGTCAATTGATTGAAACACCGGCCAATCCATGGTTTGCTTACCAAAATAATTACACGTACCAGCCCCGTATATAGTCGGTATTTAATATTACGTGTTTCTAAAAATTTAGACCGTAAAGTAATGTTTATATATAGAGACTCAAACGTCACGAAAAATGAAAGTGGTAATAGTACCTAACAATCAGGAAGGAAACGTTATCTACGAAATTGTGGTGCACAATTCTATGTCGTTCATAACATTTAGAACCAAGTATTTATTTGAAATACATCTTTCTAATTATATAAACAGACGAACCTTACCTACGAATTTCGGTTTAGACAGTCGGACCTAAGTGAAAAAAAACAGCAAATATTTCAAAGAATTTAATTTGCCCATATTATTAAATCTTACAAACAGAAAGGAAAAATATATTTTTGAAGCAAATGTTTCAAATATTAGTGAAACAGCAGATTCGTTTTGAATTTTTGTGTTCAAGAGTGAATCCACTAATAACAAAGAGAATAATTGTCTTCATTTCAACCTGAGAAAATAAATACCAGAGAATATTGAATAAATATGCCCTGATTGTGTTTCTTTTTCTTGATATTGTTTTTCATCCCCATATTTAGATTTTTTTCTGTAAGGTCGTTATTCATCATCATTAAAAGAAGCACGTGTTTCTTTTCCAAAGTTAATTTAATCCCAGCTCTTGACTTATATATTTGCTGGTTCTGTTTAAACATTAAAATGAAAGCACATAACTGACACAATAGCAGCAAGCTGGTTTCCAGGTAATATGATAAGGAAGTAAATAAGCTAGATCAAGATGACATGATCATGGAGTGCGCATAAAAATACATTCTACAAAGTGCTTTTGATATCTCATCGTAGCGGTCTCTATGTGGTAGGTAGTCATAATAACCAGTTTTTTATCATTGTTACAAAACTTTTGATTATTATATCTCTTGTTGCAATTTTCTCGAAGTGATTCTAAGATGTAGGAGGCTGGAATGTTTTTTAGATTGTGTGCTTAATGTTGCTTTTTGAATGTGAACTGTTTAATCCCGAAGAAGAACATGTAGAGAACGAAATGTTCGAAACTGTTTTGAAGTTCGGCCGTATTCAGATTTTGTGTTTCGTTGTCAACGTATATAATTGATATACCAGGATATGTATATTTTTTTAATACATATCTCACTACAGCTTAGATTCCGTTCTATTCAAGGAGTAGACAAACGTCTGATGTAATCAGGCATGGCATAGAATTTAATTACACACTGATGTCAGGCAGGTCTGTTACATACCCCATACTGGGGTGGCCATGTGGCTAGAGCGTCAGCGTCGGATGCGGAGGGTCGCAAGATCGAACCTCTGCCGAGTCTTACCAAAGCTATAAAAATGTACTTACAGATGCCTCGCTTAGCTCAACATTAAGAGATTAGAGGTAGGACTGGTCGTCCTGGTACCAGTATAATGTAAATGGGTAGGACATGTCAATGCTAGACATCAGAATAAACTGCCTCACAACAGACAACGTAGCGATATCACTGAATAATTGATAAACCTACGTCAAAACTTCAAATCACTCACACACACGCAAACGCACACACGCACGCACGCACACACACACACTGGACCAAATATGCATTCTGCATCAACCTTAAGTGGACAAAGAAATAATACAAGAAAATTGCATATTGGTTTTAGCAATGCAGCTTTACTACGCTCATTGGTTGTTATTATATTACGCTGAAATATCTAAAAATTAAAAACGAACTTGAAATTCAAACATAAAATATATTTATCATCGCAATGTTTTCTCTTTAAACGATACGAGTTTCTGTCAACACAAGTATCGCATTAATCGTAAAAATATTGAAATGAAAATGAACTGTTTTAAACAAATTGTGTGACCTTATTTTGATGTAAGGTTTCTAGGTCGCATATGAAAGTATGTGAAGACTATCCAAGAATATTGTTAACAAAATTACACTTAAATTGCTTAAAAGAGTTCGCTAAAAAGGAATGCCGTTAACAAGATTATTATTTTATGAAAAGAAGCCTTTGTTACCGTACATACATCGTAGTTGGGTTTAAAAAATGGAACTATCTAGGTACACTTATAATGCATTTACGATGTTATTCAACGCCATTTACCCATTTATTATCTGGTTCTATTTAAAATCTAAATGAAAGCAATAATCGAGGAGAATAACAACAACTGGGATTGCAGGTATAATGAATAGGAATTAAATGAAATGTCAGGTTTACAAGTGCCTGTATTACACATATTAATATCAAATACAGTGGCGGATCATGTCAAGTGTTGGAGACGGTCTCCAAAGTTTAAAAAGAACCTTGGCTTTCCTCAAAAAGGCTTCACAGCAAACGTCTGAGTGGTTATTTACTGAAAGAGTGTATACTATTCAATAAACTTGCGTACAAATAAAACGATGATCAAATTTAAAGTGACGTGTGAATGTACGTTTGTGTGTTCATATGGGCTTTTGTTGGGGGTTTTTTCTAGCGGGAGGGGCGGCGGTTTTAGAAACTCCCTCTGGCTCCAACTCTGATTTACATTCTACAAAATTGATTTTTATATCTCTTGAAAGGGGACTACATTTTAATATTTCAGAGTGATAACTATATATGGAGCATTTGCTGTTTTGGGCAGGTTTATTCGCTATCTCTCTCTCTCGATCGATCGATCGATCGATTAACGAAATTAAATTTTCGTCAAACACTTTCATGTAATACTAATCAAATGTAAATGCTGGAAATTAATGACGATATCATTTTAAGACATGTATTTTTTGTGCAAATGCAGGGCTTTCAATGCTCATTTTGTTCCTTACAACTAATTCCTTGCAAACGATTTTAGACTCAGGGGTATTTATTACACGCGATACACTCTCCGACATCTCGAAGGCTGTAATGGGAACATAGATGATAAATGAGGTCATGAAAACACAAACGGAAGAATCTTCAAAGAGTAAATAAATAAAGAGGCAGTTGGCGAAATGTAGAAAAAGTAAATCATGACAAACTTATCGACGAATAAAAGGACGGACAAACGTATGGACATAGGAGTGAACTTAGCAACGGTTCGGTCCGTTCACGAACAAAAAAGAATGTCAGATGGAGGGTAAAAACATACACAAAACATGTCTCAATCATTGCATAGTTAGGCACAATGAAGCTCTTCCGATGGATAATTGGTTGACAGTTGGTGCTTTTATTATAATTTGTTTAATGGAAAGATTTCAACAAAGACAAAACTGTATTGTTTTAATGACGATTGACTATAAACTATTTAGTTAGGTCAATCAAAATACAGTGGAGATATACAAATATGTTTGGTGTACATACATATAGAAGAACGAATACTCATGTGCACTGTGTTATGATTCTCTCTCTCTCTCTCTCTCTCTCTCTCTCTCTCTCTCTCTCTCTCTCTCTCATACAATAAGGCACGTGAAAATGTAATTGGATAAATATTTAAAATATGCAAGACAAAACTGGATGAATTGGTAATATACATAACTTTTCTAAATGTATATGGGAACAGAACGATATAAATATAAGTTCTTTAAATTGAATTCATCTTAACGGTACATTAACAGCTGTGTTATTTAGCTAATTTGTACATATACATTTTTTGGATACTTCTTGTTTTTATATTACTTTTTAGTTCAGCAAAATATTTATGCTCTAAAGAGATTGCAAAAGTCATCACCTGTATCTGGTTAGACACACAATTCATATATTATTTTCAGATATAAACAAATTCTACCATCTTCCAGTTTTATTTGGTTTCTCAAACGTCATTCTAGGGAACTTTGTTAAAATTGTTCTATACTTTTGTTGCAACATGGCGAAGTTCCACAAAAATGTGTCAGATATATGTAGTACTTGTTTGGATACATCCCTACCCACCCCCAAACAAAATGTCATGAATCAAGGTATTTCAGGATGTGCAAGTGTGCAAGAAAACCTGAGCTAAGCTCAGATATAATGTAAAATATACATAACTCATAAACATGTACAAACTGCTACGAAACCTAGTCTAAACTTTTGTCTAGGACGTAGAAAAATAATTTCTGTAGTGAGATGATTCATACGTACAGATTTCAACGCACGGTGATTTGTCAATTTGCATACATTAAGTTGACAGCGTAATATGTACATTTTCATGGTGATCCAATTGCAACTGGCTCTTAATGTTTCATTCCGAAGAATTAGCCTTCACTCGCAAGTCAGAAAGGCAAATTTCTTATGTCGACATGTGTTTCGTTTTATACTGACCATACTATGAGTCAAGTTGCATTACAGTCCATTCAAACTGTGGAACAAATGGGCTAACAATGATTTTTGTACAAGACAGAGGATTGACAGACAGGAGGCATATGTTTCTGTAGAAATTGGAGTAAATCAAAACATAGTGAAGGGATATTACTCTCGGACTTGATAGAAAACACTTGATAACCCAGAGGAACACCAATTTCATTCATTATTGGATTTTTACTTTAACTGTTTTTAAAAAAAAATACATTTGTTGTTGTCTAAAAGGTGGAGCAAGAGCAATAATCCGTAAGGTAATTATAATCAACATGACCTCAGATAAAAATCCCTCAAGTTTTTTAATGATTATTGCAGGGTCTTATGGAGAAGGAGGGATAAAAAATTAGATAAGACGGTAATTACGGGATAATGCATGCGATACTTTACGGATCTAATACATCTTTATCAGTGAACCTGACTGGGTGAAGGATTTGCTCTCTCTCTCTCTCTCTCTCTCTCTCTCTCTCTCTCTCTCTCTCTCTCTCTCTCTGTATTCTGATTATAGTAAGAGATCTGGGAAGGTCACTTTCGTTGAAACCTCTGTTGGGACTATGAGAATTGAAACTAGACTCATAGGTTGGGACCGCTTGATGATTCTGATAAAAGGGCCTCTGTAGTGTTACAAAGTTTCATCAACACTCCAAGTATAATTATTACTTAAGACTGAAAAATCTTACTCAAAATAAAAAACTGCAGCGTTTTGATTGGTTAAAATATTTTTGAATAACATTTCAAGTCGAGAAAACATTTTGGACGGAGAAACGTTGTCACTGGATCAATCGTATCTACTGATTTACCGTTTACGTGCCATCCTTATTTATAGCATCTCTAGGTATACGTATTTGCGTATTAATCAATTTCAGGTTTGATGGACACATTTCTAGAAACACCGAGTGTCCAAATGATGCGACGCTTTAATCATTATCATGGAAACACGGGCATATACTCCAAAAATACAGATATTGTTTAGATCTTCAGCACTAAACACTTTATATTCTGTTAATACTTCCTTTGCAGCGTAAGTTTCTTAGATTTGTTTATTAATCAAATATGTTGCAAACCAAGAGATGAAGAAAAACCCATACCTTGTTTATATAGCAATATCATACCAAAAATAGTATGTATCCACATTTCCTTATATATATATATATATATATATATATATATATATATATATATATATATATATATATATATATATATATATATATATATATATATATATATATATATATATATATATATATATATATATATATATATATATATATATATATATATATATATATATATATATATATATATATATATATATATATATATATATATATATATATATATTTGTATAGAATACCACCACCCCTAAAATGCACACAAAAGTATAATTAATTGCATAGTCGGAAACGTTTTTGTGGTTAGTGTGGTTTCTTGGTCGTTCTCTACCTTCAAGTCATTTGTTACATTTTCTCGCTTTAGTACCGTTCTTTCCAATTCTTCAATTCTTTTTCTCAGTGATGCGATTTCGGCTTCTAAGATGGAAATCTCAAGGCTTCTGCTTTCTGACCATTGCCTTTTAGAAATCTTCCGTTTTCCTTTCAACGTTTGGTTAATTGCTTTACGCTTACCATCCACTCTGTGTGTCTTAATAATTTTCAACATCTCTTCCCGGTCTTGTTTCCTTTTCTTCTTGAATTCTTCTTGGTCTTGCTGTCGCCTCTTTTCAGATTCTTCTTGGTATTGTTGTAGCCTGCGCTCAAAATCAGCTTGCATTTCAACAATCTGGTCTTCAATTTTTGGCGCCATCTGCTGCTCAGAAAGAGTTTCCCCACATTAAACTTGATCTGATAAAGTATTGACTTTGCTATGATAGATATATACATAGAAATTAGCCGCTAATATCCGTTAAATGTGATTTGTGATAAATGTTTTGATACACTTAGGTTACCTTGGCCTCCAATTGGGAGATATAAATTTTGATACTGGTGACCAGTGAAGCAAACAATATTGGCGGGAAAGGTTTCTGAAAGCTTGCAATAAATCACTAAACAGTATGTTTCCTTTAACATCTAAAGAATACCCCGTGTAGTCAATCCTTAATGAAATTTCTTTATCTTTGAGAGAGAGAGAGAGAGAGAGAGAGAGAGAGAGAGAGAGAGGTGGGGGAGAACTGAAATGTACTTTTTAATATTAACTCATTTGTAATTATCCGACAAGATATGTCTCAGTAGAAATAATATCAATCTTTGTGCAATATGCTTTCGGTCAATCTTTACTGTAAAAGTCGGTTAAATGGCTTTTGAAAAGACGACGTTTTCAATAATGAAATAGGTGCAATATAAGAAGGCAGATCAGCGTCAGTTTTACAAACACGAAAACACGCCATGCTAGAGTGCACCCGTCAAACTATTTACAACACTTACATTTTTGGCAATTGAGAAGAATTTCCATTTAACAATTGTTCACAGATCCCCGATGGAACATGGAGGCGTGGCCATAGACAAAGTGACACTTTCGGAAACTCACCCTGTCATTATCAGTTTCTTTTATCGATTGAAGCAATTTAGATTAACATATAATTAGACAGAGACCCAAATGGGCAGGAGATAATTCACCTGACTAACAGCCATATGTATGAACATTTGACCAAGTGACCGGGTAACGAAATGCTTTATATTGAAATTACTTCCAAGGCTGTTGATTCCGTATATTACCCCACTTGTGTCAAGGTCTATCTATCTTTAGCATCTTTATCCCTATTTCATGGCATATCAGTATGATTTGTCCAATATCTAAGTATTATCAGCAGTTTCTTTAGATAAATGTTTTGGTTTCTTCTTTCTGCGGTGTATTGGCAAAATTATTATACATTTGAACTATCATAATGCTTCATGCTTGATGCACAATATGGTAGCATTTTGTTGTGCATTGCTTCGTGTATTTCTAGTAATGGTGGCTAAGCATGATATCACTATAATGTTTAGAAACTAATTGTGCCGTGAGTCGTACTAATGTGAAGCAAATATAAAATTAGAGTCTAGTGACTGTGTTTGTTAGTTGACTAAAGTATTATTTGTGGTAGTATAGTACTTAAGAACAAAGTCTAAGTATAATGTCATTTAAAATAGGCGAAACATCTTTGTCATGCCAGCAGTTTGCCGATTTTCGACATTGGTTGTTAGTACAAGATATAGTGATAGACAACTTGTGCGTTATGGTGATAGACACCTTGTGCGTTAGATAGTAATGAGCCAAAGGACATACCTCGCAACGTTCACATCGAAACGTTCCTTCTCTCGATTTGTCTGAAGTTTGAAGAGAATAAATATATTAAGCGTAAGAACTACTTACTTAGGGAATATGTTCCTACTATTGCTGACAATTTTCTAACGCAACGTTTACATGATTCAAAACGATGTAATTCATGAGCCGTAATACACATTGGATGTATGTAAGTATGTTGTGTGTGTGTGTATGTATGTATGTATGTATGTATGTACGTACGTACGTACGTACGTACGTACGTATGTATGTATGTATGTATGTATGTATGTACATTTAAATTTTGATAATTGGTTCTATTCACATTATATCTTCCTAATCGCGTATGTGAAGAATGATTTACGAACTAGACTCGATATATCACATTTGATCCTCAAGAAAGCACATTCGTCTTGTCAAACATATTTCATCATATCTATTAAACGACATTTCAGACTGGCAATCATGAGATCGAATGTTTATTCGTCCAGAACGCTTATTCATTCTGTCACGGACTAGTAATCGCATGAATCGTGTGATTCAGAAGACTTTAATGATAGCGTTTCCGAGATTCTAGTATATCTTTAATGTTTGTAGATAATTTGTATCGCGAAAAATACAAAATATTAGCGTTGTGCTTATGTCGTAATCAGCTAGCAAGGGAGATCCTATTCCTAAATTTGTACCTGCGCAAATATTTAAAAATGGATATGTTGAAGCAATATGTTGAAGACGTCCAAATGTAGTATAGTGTCGGCAATGAAGATGACTGGATTACTTGCCGTCATAATGCCCAGTATTGCATTAAGAGTGTTGTTATTTATGTTAAGGTTACTAGAACAACAATATTTTCGCACATCCAAAATCTTGCAGAGCTAAACAACTAATATAATTATCAAATTCATTTTCACCATATCTGGGACGTAATATTTGTGTCAATAGCGTCTTAACTAGAGAGGGGTGGGGTGGCAGATGGGGCGGCGGATACTTATTACCTTGATTCCAAATCTTTTGCAAAATGTCTCCATACCTCCCTCTCTCATTCAGTACGTCCAGGAATTCATGGCCGGCATTTTTATCTAATATCCTACGGATCAAGAAGTCACTTTTTGCCAATGGATTCGATTGTGACACGCTATCCATATCGTCTTTGATAGTGTAGAGGAATGTCCCCTTTTCTATAAGCTTATTCAAAATGTAATTGACGTCATCACATATCCTCTCCATGATATTGTGATAAGCCTGTGTTATCTTTCTCTCGACACAGCAACTCATTATGAGAAATTGATAAGCCTGTGTTATCTTTCTCTCGACACAGCAACTCATTATGATAAATCAACTGATTTAGTCACTGTTCGGGAATAAAAGAAAGGAATCATATTAATTGGAATTCTGGAAACAATCTATTAACTATTATAAGCAAAATTAAAACAAGAAAACAATTAGTTGAGGGCTAAAATTATTGTGATAAATGCAAAGAAACAGACAAAATTGTTCAATAATTTCCCGGTGGTAACATGAATTCGATCCTGTCCTCCATATATTTTAAAACCATAATATATTTTTCAATTAATTAGGCATTAATATATTTTTATTTATTTATTTCAAAATAATGACGTCCAACTTTGAACTAACTCCATTACCTGATTTGTGTTATGTTAACCTAGGCCCATTAAACCAGTTTCAGAAAGGTTATATAACCCGATTAAGCCAGCTTGTAGTATGGTAGCGTCGACAAAGTCTCAACTCAACGTTAAGCCAAGTAAGGTTTATTATCAAATGAGAATCTCCCAACATCATAATAAAAACTGATACAACACACCCATAAATTCAAGTGGCTACTTAACTCAAAATCTATAAATAAATTAACACTAAACTAGGCGTAAAATAACCCGAAGACAAAAAACTTAATCCCAGGGCTGTTGGAAAGGATTTAGGGGTGGTGGACACATATCCATAGGGATGCACAGTAGGGGACCTGAAGGTGAAATGATTCATGCAAGTGGCCCACCTACACTACGCTGGGTATATCAGCCCCGGAAGTTCCCCATGTCGAGTATCCCTAATAAGCTTCGTACATCACCCTAATAACCTCCCAACATCATAATAATACTACTAACCTAGGAACATAGGGTGTTAAAAATCCGAATAAAAATGAATAAGAACATAAATAATAGCCTGGGACCTTTTCTTACTTCTACTCTCTTCTCTACTGAACTTAATCCATATATGCAACCCCACTGACAGCGCACATTAAAACTTTACTTAAACTCAAACTAAGATCTCAAACTACATCACTGGCATACACGCTGGTCTCAACTAGACCATACAATTACAAACATAATCCCGACTATGGCCTCAAATATAATTATGAGGTAGTCTAACTCCCAAGACTATCAGGCCCAGCGACACAATGTTGCAACCTAAAAAGAAATAGTATAATCTCCTCAAATTAACATCATTTGAGGTAGTCAAACCCATGACTATCAGATCCCGCAGCACACAGCTGCACCCTATTACAGAATCAAAACAAGTATACCAGTGTTCAATATACACCAATAAAATTACACTTCATTACAGCTTGTCACGTGGGGTTGCATACCTCCAAACCTTTCTACTTAACAAATAATGGCATAAAGATCTTCCAAAACAACCCCCCGCCCCCTCCAAAATGTGCCTAAGGAGGGACTACCAACTACAGGAAGAAACAAAATGAAGTATTCAACACCCTCAATTTTACAACCATCAAACAGAGGAGATAGCATCACAAGGGAGGATAACAGAAAGAACAAGACTCCCAAGAAGAGCATGGCAACTCCTCTGGCAAGCTGCCTTCAAGATCACACAGAAGAAAGGATAATACTATTCCTTTAAAAACAGTCCTTTTCAGGGCTATAAAGATGTGCCATGCCATTTCTTTATTTATATTATTATTTTTCTCCTTTATTATTAATATATTTTTCGGGGAAGGTCGTGATCTACTGCTATAAAACAGGCTCTAGGACATATACTAGAAAACGCCTGGATTGGGCTCACACAAGTGAACAGCCTGGTACACCTCTGTGTCACCCCAGTCAGTAATGCAGAGATACCGACTAACCCCATTTATCCTTCTTGTTACTATTTTTATTTATCACTTATTCCGGACTGGTTGGTGCCTCCTGCTATAAAACAGGCTCTAGGAAATATACTAGAAAAACGCCTGGAGTGGGCTCACACAAGTGAACAGCCAGGTACACCTCTGTGTCACCCCATACGGTAATGCAGAGGTCCCGACCGGTCTCATACATTCACTCTTTTATTCTTTATACTTTTATTTCCTTCGGGGCTCGGGGAAGGCTGGTGCCTACTGCTATAAAACAGGCTCTAGGACTAGAAAACGCCTGGATTGGGCCCACACAAGTGAACAGCCAGGTACACCTCTGTGTGTCTCCCATTCAGTAATGCTGGGTTACCGACTGATCCCATTCATCCACCCCCTTTTTTGACTGTAATCTATTCTTCTATTTTTTTCTTATTTCTATTCTTATTTATTTATTTTTATATTTCCTGTTTGTTCGTCCGTACTGTCTTGTTTGTTTTTATGTTTCATGTTCTTAGATATTGAATTCTTGCCATGACGATTGGTATGAGAATTCTATTCGGCAAACCAACAAAAAACTAATATGAACAATTTCGGATCTCCACCAAATAAATTCAGAACTCCAACAACCTAACCTGAAGAAACCATCTGGTCACTCTGACAACCCTAGTATATTTTTTTTTTTTTTTTTTTTTTTTTTTTTTAAGGGGATTTGCCCTTGTAAGAAGGGCCTATCCCAGGTAGGGACAAATTATGTACACATAGTACTAATGTAGGGCATAGTGTTAGGAGATAGGAAATTCTGTAACTCTAATGCTTGAAATAATTGCACAGGTGGCCTACACATTATTGATATAGGGAGTCCACTAGCACAACTGGACTGAATTTGACACAAGTAAGTAGGGCTCTTTTGTTTCAGGTGTGTGCGGCGTTCGTGGCTGTGCTGTCCTTCTCTTTGCGTGCGTGCTGGCCGACCTTTCCGGACCTTTCCCTCCCTTCCTCGATCAGGGCTCAGCAGAATTTCTAGCGATATGAGGAAACTAATTTTCTCTCGCTACCAGTGCTATTGCACACTGCTTATTCAAGGCAACATGATTGGTTGATAGGGTGGGTGTGTGACGGTACTATTCCTACCCACCCTGTGGGGCTTACATCTATGCTGACAGTTACTCATTAGTAATTCAGCATAACGCCCAAGTAAAGAAGTGCACCTGTTTGCACAGAATGCCTGTAGGGACGTGGCTCCGTACCGTCCCTATGGGAGAACTAAATGTCCAACGACATGTTGGATATAAATAGTGGGCCATATGACCCTTCGTGGCCGGTGCCCACTTAAAACTCCAACTTACTACTACAACATCAAATGAGAATGAAATACAAGTTTGTAGTTCGAGTCCTTGTTCAAATACGGACGTCAACTTTAAGAGACACAAATCATAACTGACAGGTCGTTTTAAATAAACTCATACTTGCTCCATTGTTTAATAATTACTATCCTTATTCAAGATTAACATTAAATAAAAGCACACCGTTCTCCTTGAAGGTCATTATTGTTTCTTTTGGTCCGGAAGATTGAGTACGGAATGATTATGACACCTAATTTGCGTCCTTTAGAACCAGTTTCTCTCTATAAGATAAACCTCTGAAAACAAATGTCACTTAAAAGCTAATAATATGAATAGAAAACAATTAATTAAAACAAACTCATTTCACAAGATCTCAGTGCCTGAGATTTTATTTGGGAAGATTAATCCCTGATCTTTATGTTTAAGAATACCTGACACCCAAATTTGTTCAACATTCTTTAAGTTTTAAAGATACTAACTTAGATACTCAGCGGTTATTACATAACTCATAATAAAACACTAATAAAACTTTATACATATTTTTCCGCAAGATTTCCTATGCACTAAAGAATGAAATGTCTGTTCAACAAAAAAAAACATTATGATTTCAATGACTAATCACCCCATTTAACGGTGAATTTTTTACTGCGCTTAAACGTGTTCGACGCCTTGAACGACAAAACCAAATAAATAAGCCGTGCGCCATTACAATTCTATAACTATTAATACAATGAAATTGAATACAGTTATACACTCAATATTACGTCACTATTTAATATTGACCTTTCCATGGAACAGCGTGCCTGCGATTGCTTGCATGCGAATTTATCTGCAATTAAAAAGGTTATCTCGAAGTACGGCATCTCGGCCTTGATAAGAGGCACCTATCAGTGAAAACCGCATGCAAATCGTTTCGTGCGTTCGTCCGTACGGGGGAGAAATTCAACTTTGTACATATTTGATTCGTACCCCATTTTTACGAAATGAAATTATTAGAACATGTTCATGTTGCAGTTGAACCAGGTTTAATAATATAGACGACAAAATCCCATTCTTTGAACCAGTAAAGTTAATTGTTTTTAAGACATGCTTGCATGCTTCAAACAATTTCGGAAAAGGCGTACACTAATAATAACAACGTCTTGATATATGTGCACTGGATAAGCATATTTCCTCGATGTTAACTCACTCATTTCATCCAGAACCACCTATCTGATAACAACCCTAGGTGTTCGATATGTCTCAAACATGTATATGGTGATTTGAAATCAGAAAGATTGAAGCAGTGGTATAATATGGAGGAATCATTAAAGCTGTCGCTATAAATTGCTTGATTGTACATAATTATGGACATAATATAAGAGACCAGCAGCCATTCATCACACACACACACACACACACACACACACACACACAGAGACATACGTACGTACGTACGTACGTACGTACGTATGTATGTATGTATGTATGTATGTATGTATGTATGTATGTATGTATGTATGTATGTATGTATGTATGTATGTATGTATGTATGTATGTATGTATGTATGTATTTGAAATTGTTTCATATTTGAAATTTGAAATCGAATCATATTTCAAAATCATGTAGAATGAAACAAATATAAATGCATTTTGAAAGAGATTTATATCTGTAGATAGGATAATGTCTTTTTTAAATAGAGGTATCCTGATTTCATTTTAAGAAAGAAAGTGCCGATATCTCAATTGTAATATGCTTATTTGAGCGATATCCTTTGCAGAAAAAGATTTTTAAGCAATTGAATCTTTCGAATTTAGTACAGATACATGTTTATATATATATATATGAATACAGAATTGAAAATACGTAACTTTAAACAATAAATAAACACACACACACACACACACACACACATATATATATATATATATATATATATATATATATATATATATATATATATATATATATATATATATATATTCCCACTATTACTATCAACTAGACAGACAGACAGACATACAGACAGACAGATAGATAGATAGATAGATAGATAGATAGATAGATAGATAGATAGATAGATAGATAGATAGATAGATAGATACCAAGCCCATTTTATACCGGGTACGAAAGATGTTAGATAAAAAAAATCTTAATTACATTTTGACGTCAATCTCAAAAGAATTCTTCCGAGTGTAATCAGTAACACGACAATTGAATTTGTTTATTGGATTATAATTATACTTATACTTACGTCGGTATTAATCTGTTTAGAAAGTATCTCCTAACAAATACATTTTGGACACAATACTTGGTTTATGGTGGTCTTCTCAAATATGGTGGTATCTTCCAGCTTACAATCTGACCTGAATCGTTATAATTATTTATCAATACCTAATTTCCAATACTTCACTTTCTAGGAAAAGATGCCATTATCTAGAAGGTAGCCAATGCTATGCATCACGTGTACTATTTGTGTATGACACGTGATTCTATTGCTATATTTCTAATTTAAAGATTTTGAATATGAAAGAGGAAGGGGTTAATAGGTCATTGCTTATTCACATACAAAGCCGTATCAGTAATAATCTAAAATTATGAATGCGACTTTGTATGTGACTTTCAGTTTTAAATTGTCGCTTCGTTGATCATAGTTTTATACAATGCTGTGGTGAAAGAATATTTTGACACTGTGTTAACAAACCTGTCGTTTTGCTAAGTTCCATCAAGGAATTATTGATAATAGACACTTATTTTTGAGAAATAATGAACCAAGTTATTGTTTAATTTAACACCCATTGGGTAAACGTTTATCTGAATAAATCGATTTACTCATGTCTGGTGTTTACATGTACACAAACTCGAACCCAGGGACACCTGTCTTAAACATTGATCGTTCGCGTTACATAATGTCATTTTCATTTCTGGTTTTCAATAATTACAGATTTGGTTTTATCTTTAAAGTTACCTTTGAATAAACGTTACCGTGGAATGGTTGGAAAATGAATTTTTTGGTACACTATGTGTTTACTTTCAAACTCTTCTAAGATAATAACTGCAAGATTTAAAAAATGGTCGCACTTCAGAGTTTTCGTTTACGAGAGTCCGGCTGCTAGCATTCATAATTTTGAGGTATGTGTGTTGCTGCTCATTAATAGAACTATGTATATATTGTGGACGATTCAGTTGAAATTGTGATATGGAATACTTTTAGCTGTGTTTAAATGTCCTGCTCTTTCATCCATCCACCCACATCAAAATAAAAACGTACATTGGCATGATAAGGCACGACTTGCAGACTGGTTGGATGGACATTTAGATAATATGAGAGATAATGATTGATTTATGGATAGATATATGAATGGATGAAATATTTGCTGCTAGTTAGTATTCATTAATGAATCTAGAAGAAGGTTGGTGGTCGATATTTTGTTTTAACAATAAATAAACATATATATATATATATATATATATATATATATATATATATATATATATATATATATATATATATATATATATATATATATTCATACTTTTACTATCAACTATTCAAGCACACATATCGTTTATAAAGCACACATCATTTAATAGGCACACATATCTTATATTGTACTAGGAAATATTTTTAATAGCGATGACTCAGGATAGATAGATTGATTGATAGATAGATAGATAGATAGATAGATAGATAGATAGATAGATAGATAGATAGATAGATAGATAGATAGATAGATAGATAGATAGATAGATAGATAGATAGATAGATACCGAGACCATTTTATACCGGATAAGAAACATGCTAGATACAAAATCGTAATTACATTTTGACGTCAATCTCAAATGAATTCTTCCGAGTGTAATCAGTAACACGACAATTGAATTTGTTTATTGGATTATAATTATACTTATACTTACGTCGATATTAATCTGTTTAGGAAGTATCTCCTAACAAATACATTTTGGACACAATATTTGATTTATGGTCGTCTTCTCAAATGTGGTATCTTCCAGCTTACTGTCTGACCTGAATCGTTATAATTATTTATCAATACCTAATTTGCAATACGTCACTTTATTGGAAAAGATGCCATTATCTAGAAGGTAGCCAATGCCATGCATCACGTGTACTGTTTGTGTATGACACGTGATTCTGTTGCTATATTACTAATTTAAAGATATGAAAAGTGGTAGGGGATAATGCGTCATTGCTTATTCACATACAAAGCCGTATCAGTATTAATCTAAATTTATGAATGCGACATTGTATGTGACTTTCAATTAAAAAAAAATCGCGTCATTGATCATGGCTTTACACAATGCTGTGGTGAAAGAATATTTTGACACTGTGTTATCAAAACTGTCTATTCGCTAAGTTCTATCAAGGAATTACTGATCTTAGACACTTATTTTTGAGAACCAGTGAAACAAGTTATTATTGTTCAATATAACACCCAGTGGGTACACGTTTATCCGAAATAATCGATTTAATCATGTCTGGTCTTTATATGTACACACAATCGAACCCAGAGACACCTGTTTTAAACATGGATCGTTGGCGTTACATAATGTCATTTTCATTTCTTGAGTACTATTGGTTTTCAATAATAACAGTTTGTTTTATTATCGGGAAGCCAAACTTACTCGTCCTAACAGTCATACACAGGGAAATAGTTGGCGTTATTAACGATATCTGGCAATGATATTTCTTTTCTCACAATAAGCCAAAGAATACAATTTTAAAACGCTGACGTACATACAATTTCCTAAAACAAAAACACAATTTCATTAGCGCCTTGAAATGGCATACATTGAGTATTCATGCTTTCGATAAAAAGTCACGTGGAAACAGCTGCAAAGAACCGCTCCGGTGGCATAGTGGTTAGAGCGTCCGCCGAGAAAACAGGAGATCGTCCGTTCGATCCCGGCCGAGTAATACCAAAAACTTACAAAACTGGTACTAACAGCTGCCTCGCTTGACGCTCAGCATTAAGAGGTGAGTGTTAGGACTGATCGGCCTGGTGTCAGGATAATGTGACTGGGTGGGACAACATGATACATGTTTGCAGCATGATGCCCTAGTGCTAGATATCTATATAAAACAAACAAACCGTGCAAAGCAGTTGCTCTATTCATGTACACCTATAACGCAAGCAAAAAGGGGTCCGATTCATGTACATATATAAACCACGCAAAGCAGTGCCCCTATACCTGTCCATATAAAACCCACGCAAAGAAGTTGCCTAATTCCTGTACATCTATAGACGATGCAAAACAGTTTCACTATTCCTGTACATCTATAGACGATGCAAAACAGTTTCACTATTCCTGTACATCTATAGACGATGCAAAACAGTTTCACTATTCCTGTACATCTATAGACGATGCAAAACAGTTTCACTATTCCTGTACATATATAGACGATGCAAAACAGTTTCACTATTCCTGTACATCTATAGACGATGCAAAACAGTTTCACTATTCCTGTACATCTATAGACCGTGATAAGCAGTTGATCTACTCCGATAAATCTATAAACCACGCAAAACAGCGGCCATATTCCTTTACATCTATAAACAACGCAAAACAGCGGCCATATTCCTTTACATCTATAAAACACGTAAACCTTTGGCCCTATTAATGTATACCTATAAACCATGCAAACCAGTGGCCTTATCTCTACGCACATATAAACGATGGATGGCAGTAGCCCTTTTCCTGTCAAAGTAGTGACTATATTCCTGTACATCTTTAAACCATGCATAACAGTAGCTCTATTCCTTTACATCTATAAACCGTGCAAAGCCGTGGCCCTATTCCTGAACACCTATAAACCAAGCAAAACAGTGGCACGATTCCTGTACATCTAAAAACCCATGCAAAAGAGAGTCCTAATTCAGTACATAGATACACAATGCAAGGCAATGACCCTATTCTTGTACATATATAAACCACGCAAAGCAGTTGAACTATTGATATACATCTATTCACCTTGCAATGCTGTTTCCCTATTCCTGTACATCTATAGACGATGCAAAGCTGTTGCACTATTTATGGACATCTAAAGACCATGCAAGGCAGTTTCCTTATTCATGGGTATCTATAGATCATGCAAGCAGTTGCCCTTTCCCTGTACAACTATATATCAAGCAAAGCAGTTGCCGTATTCCTGTACATCAACAGACTATGTAAAGCAACTGCCTATTTATGTACATCTATAAACCATACAAACCAGTGATTATATACATGTACACCTATAAACAATACAAAACTATGGCCCTATTCCTGTATTAAACCACGAAAACAAGTAGCGCTATTCCTTTACACCTATAAATCATGCATATCAGTTGCTCTATTCCGTACATATTTGAACCATGCAAAGCAATGACCCTGTTCCTGTACATCTACACACCATGCATAACAGTTGCTCTGTTCCTGTACATCTATAAAAAAAAAAACGCATAACTATATCCATATTCCTGTACATCAATAAATCACGTAAACCGGTACTCCTATTCCTGTACATATAAAAACCGTGCAAAGCAGTGACAATATTCCTGATCTCATGTCATGTATGGGGTATAAATAGGCAATTATAAAAATGTATCATTGCTTTCAGGAAAAGATGCTTCCGTTAGCTACAAACAAATAAATTGATTCAAGCGAGACAATATCAAATGTATGTGTCGTAAAAAGAAGTAGTTATTCATTCTCAATACGAATTAGCACCTTTTGAGCCTCAAAACTGAGATGAATACACTACATCGTTATTGAGTGAAAACTATATTCTTGGGTGACCATGTCAGTACTGTTTGTGAAGAACCACCTCACATCTGGAATGTTCAATGAAATTCTTCTTTTGAATAAGATCAGTTTCACTTAGAAGAAGCACACGCTAGAAGCAATCCTACATTAAAAAATTAGCAAATATCACTACAGCACTTGCCATATTTCCAAGACCGATCCAACCCCCCTCCAAAGATTTAGTGAACTAGAACGTTTAGCACATGGTTATCCGGGTTAATACACGGAGAGTCTTTTATACATGGGTGTAAGTTTTTCAAACTTGGAAAGGATGAAATGTATCTTGTAATAAATATTTACTATTTATCATTAATTTAGTTTTTCATCCATATGTTAAATACCTCGTTACTATGCGACGTTTTATGGTGTTATTTGTGTACCTCAGATGTAAGGGTCACACCATAGCCTTCATTTACATATTTGTATTCATGCGCCGCATGTATAAATTGGGACCGGAACACTAGTGAAAAGGTCTTGTTACTTTAAAAGAAAATATAGGGTGAGAAGAATAATCCATGTTGGGATTTGAACCGAGAAAAGGAAATCCAAGTCGCGAAGGTTACATGATATGTCTCTCCGCTCGCGCAAGTGTCGTGGGGAGACAAATAAAGTTACCCCTTTATCGAAGATTTCCTTGCCTCGTTCTAAACAAAAACATAGATTCTATATGTGATTAAGAATCGGTTTAAATAAATTCATTTCTGTATAAAAGTTACTTTTGCAAAGCAAACTGCTCTTTCATTTTTCAGGATAGACGATAGTGCAATTAAAGGACATATACGAGAGGATAGACACTATTTCGATTTAATGAATTTTTGTTATGATCGTAACTACAACAATTACAATATTTTGACTGCATTAAAGTTATGCTTGCATTTTAGCATTTTATATATTAAATTTGTTTTAAACCAGTGAATAACTGATATATTTGATCAAATGGGTGAAACTCTCCAGTGATGCGGTCACGAGAGAATATACAGAAATATGTCACACACGTGTCCGTTACTCGCTCTGATCAATCATTTTTACTTATTACATGTTCAAAATATTTAAGCTAGTGATATTTATAACACAGTGAAGTAGCTGATTTATGACTGCATCACTCTCGATAATGTCAACTGTGTATCGTTTATTATCAGCGGTGTTTTGTTTATACAGAAGAAAGAAGCTTTAACACAACTGAACTTCTTGTTCAAGTTAAAATATCACATGAAAAAGAAAATCTCGAAGAGAAAAGGTATATGCTTTTTAATTCGCGTGAGAGGCCGCCACACTTACGACTAGATCAAGAAAGTGTTCAAAAGTTGCTCACGTGTCTCGGTCATAACATCATCAATTTGTATTCTTGACGGTAACAAATATGTTTTTGTCATTCCTCTTAATTCAATTATCGAAGTTATTTATCTTGGATAATCCAGTAATTCACGGTCTAGCTTAAAATTCATCATCATCCTCTTATGCCTCTCCTCGGAAACTGAATGGGACAAACAGTGTACTTTTATCATATATTAATTATAGTTTGTCTATAGTATGTGTAGTTTCATTTTTTGGGGGATATTGCATGCGTTAAAATATCACTTTATGTGATTCTGATTGGTTTAAATTATCCCATGAAATTAATGTACAGTATCCTCTTTACCGATTAGCTGGGATCGTGGGAAAACATCTTTTACACCGCCAGCTGGAACGTTTTTGCTTTGAATTATTGTTTTTGGCGCCTATTTTGAAATAGACTTGCGAAATTGAGGAAAACTTATATCGGCTATCTGAATATGGATATTATCCCATCAGGGGGTTGTTATGTCATGGATAACAATATCATAATCAGAAAAATTGCGTATAACTACAAGACAAGAACAACAATAAAAAGTAAAACTAAGGGTATTGCTTCTCTGATGGCGGAGTGGGGGAGGGGCGGTATATCTGTAACATATATATAGAATACACCGTACATACAAGCGTGGTTTAAATGTTAACATACAGACGTAAATAAAATCACCTCTACTCACAGAAGAATTTAGACATAAACGAGTCTTATAACTGACATAACTTTATCCAACCGCAAATCCGACTGATACATAAATATCTTTACGTCTTCTCTACTACAGTGTATTGTTCTAGTTACTGAAAAAAAAAACGGTCACAAATGCATTGCAGTATATGTTGGAAAGTATGTATCTAGTAATCACATTTCACATGAAAATCGCAAGAATTTAAGGTTTAGTTTTTAATGTGACATTTTGTGGCACTCTAGTTCTCTAGGCCTATTATGTGCCACATCAAATAATCTGGCAACACATCGCATTGATCATTCTGTTTTGAAAAATGATTTTGTTTATAAATGTTATGTTTCTTCGAATGTAAGCCTTTTCTTTGATTCACAGTTTGTTGAAATGTACAATCAACTTTTACTAATTCAACTTTGTTTTGATATTATATTTTATTCACAACAAATGAAAATCGCAACGTCTCTCATTATATTCGTTCTTCTTTCAATCTAAATAATTTCCACTGAAATAATAACTATCTGATTAAAATAATCTCAAAGGGACAATCATTTAATATTAAGCGAACAAAATAACCTGCTGAGATTCTTCGGATTCACAACAGAACACTACTGACGATGATTATATATATATATATATATATATATATATATATATATATATATATATATATATATATATATATATATATATATATATATATATATAATAACAACACACACATGAATGATGATATAGTTTACTCAGCTAACAAACAATGTAGATTTTTACTCGTGTTGTAAACTGAATATACTCATAGTAAAATAATGGAAATGAAACATATCAGATATATAACTTATCTTTACAGCCTCTAAATATACAATGGGTTTTATGAACGTTATAGCTTGCACCACGTAGGCCTCGATACATCCGATACGTGTAACGATCGGGTCACTCTAGCCATTCTGGACACCCTAGACGGCTCTACACTTTCGAGATGCAACGGACACCAGCTTCTGGACATTACTGGACACACCATATACTGGAGAATACAGATACTGGACATCACCGGATACTCCAGATACTAGACACTCCATATACTGGACAACACCGGACAATCTAGATGCTGGACATCACATACACTGGGCAGTTCTACAGATTGGACACTCCAAACACTGGGCAACACCGGACAATCTGGACACTGGACATCATATACCCTGGGCAGCTCTACAGCTGGGACCCTCCAGATACTGGACATTCCAGACGCTCTACAGTATCGGACAACACCTAACATTTAAGACATTTCCATAGACTGGTCCGCTCCGTAGCTGAAGATGTGCGAGTCCTTATAGTAGACCACCGACTGACAAGATGTTCCGTAATGTAAAGAGCTTTACATGCGGTGAGGTATTTATACACGGGTATTAACTGTGCATTGAAGGCATTCGGTTCATCTCATCAAAGGCACTTTGCACGTGCGGCATAGGATGAACCGAACTCACTATTTCGGAATACGACACAATAAACATTAATTACCCTCGGGTATGGTTTTACGCCTAAAACGAAACTAAAGTACATGAATTTAATTTTAAAAAATAAAAAGGGAAAAAATAAAAAGAGTTTATACAATTCCAAGACAATTAAATTCATGAAACTCGTTGAATGATGTCCAGGCTCGCAAAAGATGGACATGATTCAACTCTTTTCATCAATTCAATATTAAATCATTACCAATTTGAGATCCTCTGTTTCTTATAACGGTATTACTTTCACATGTATAATGCACATTCCATTCGAAAATAGAATTCATCTCAGTGCCTTCTATTTTAATGATCTGTCATAAACAAATGATTAACTTTTTAGGCTTTCGTCGAAAGATAGTGATCCCTCTTCTTGGTATTACCCTGTAGATGTCAAAGAACTAATCAATCTTAATCTCAATGCCAGACATATAAAGTACTTAGATTCTACAATTTACAAAAATAATTCTTTTCACATTTTTCTTGACGGGATGTAAAATACTTGTCAACCATTAAATACAATATATTTAAACCACAAAATAATGTCAGAATATGAATATACTGCCGTGTAATATCTTTTATATACTTGTCCCTTTGCAGTTCTCTCACTCTGAATGTCTACTCTCTCTCTCTTTCTCTCTCTCTCTCTCTCTCTCTCTCTCTCTCTCTCTCTCTCACACACACACACACACACACACATGCATGCATATATATATATATATATATATATATATATATATATATATATATATATATATATATATATATATATATATATATGGCACTAATGCATTAAGGTGATAAGATGGAAGTACTACTTATTAGCATCACACAATTGTTAAATTTTTAACGGTGAGTCCATGGTCTCCAACGTTTGAACCGGTGTTTATAAATTTCGTTTAATATTATATTTCAGCGCTTGACCTGTTATATTTGGTAGGCAATATAACTGGTAGAGAAATAGCTCGGGAAATCCCCGGTAGGAAACCATGTACCCACCCTCAACTGTACCCACCCCCACGGGAAAGTCACTGGCAACTTTTTTCACATACCCACATTGGCCGAGCCCGAGACTCGAAATCAAGGGGACAGAGGTGTTGAGATGGCAGTGATCGGTAAAGACCGGCGATTTAGATCGTTCGATCACCAGGTGCCAACCTTTGCAGCAAAGTACATATATTTGGGTTAATAAACAAAACGAGTTAGATTGTATTACACAATTTATAAAGCGTAGAAAGCAGGAATATGTATGGAAAAAAATCATTCAAACTTGCATGCCTTATAAGAAGAAGTCCGAATGAACCAGAAAATATTCCTCATAATTTTAAAATTATAATGCAGATTGTATGTGTGTGTTGCGAAAAATTGACGAGTATAAATTAGTGTAGTTTTAAAACTATCTGATAAAGTATACATTTTTAAAAAATGAACTTTCTCAGTATATTCAACACGAGCATGGCAGTTTTAGTGAGAATATTTGGGCCTAAGTTATAATTCTAGCGGTGATAAAATATAATGCAATTTTAAAAAGAAATAATAATGTAATTCAAATGTTTTTCTTCATAAAAAACCGTTTGTTAACCCAATCGTGAATTATCACAAAGTTCAAAGCAAAGAATATCTTCGGAATAAAGGCTGTAGATCCTATCCAATCAGTTGTTTGTTTCGTTTATACACAAAGTTCAACAATAGTAAATAAGACTAAAGATCAAGGATATTAGGGATAAAAAATATTATTGTTTTTTAAAAAAAGAGTAAAACACTAAAAAGAAGTCAGGTATGTGTGTCATCACGAATCACAAACTAAATTATATATATCACAACTAGGGTATGTGTCTTGCGTAATTAAACAGCGTATCTCTCATTGTTATTACATGTATACTCCAAATAGATAACCAGAAACAGACCTAAAATGTTTTTTTATTATTATACTTAAGTCTGAATTATCCAATATATACGTATTAATGTAATTAATATTTGCGCCTATTCAACCGGTTATTTGAGCTAGTTGTTATGGCCGGCTTAATATTATTCATGGATAAATATCAAGATTGTATTTAATACATACCCAGTCAATATGTCTATAGAATTTAAATGTCAAGTTCACCAATGCTTACCTTTATTCGTTACAAGTAGTTCCAGCATGTTAGAGAGAATAATTACATTTAAATCGGATATTAAAGCTTTTATGTCATATTCTCAATTTTAAACATACTGATAAATGGGCTCAGGTCACACTTATTACTTCCGGATCAGTACTTATGAACATTGTCACAGTCAAATAACACAAAATACACCCGATCTACTACACCAGGACTAAGAAGCGCTATATGACACATATATGTAATTATTTTTTTTATCTTGTATTTCTTTGCAAAGGTGCAACACGTTAGTTTCTTGAGTAAATACTTCTCCATTTCTCCTCTGTTTATATAATAATGTCAAATGTTAAGGACTGCAAGTCCTACAAGCGTGAACAACCCAATCAATCAAACAGTAACAATAAAATATATGAAAAATTCCAATTGGAATCTGATCATTTAGGTTTGTAGTAACTGCAGTTCCTTTGAAGTCATCGATGTGTCACACACTCACTTTAAAAGCCAGGACTTTGAGTGTGACAAATAACATGATGGTGCATGATAATCAGTTCTGCCAGGTATTATAAACGTTTTGTCGTACACTAACAGAAACATTGCACTGTATCAGCTGTTTATCTTTTAATTTACATAACAAAATTGCAAAAAATGGATCGAAAACAATTTAGAGGAAAGGTAAGAAACAGTAACACAGCTGGTGTAATATTCAATTGTCACAAACTCACGCCTGAACAGTTCTCTCTGGAACGTTCCTTTCAAAGAGGACGTAATTCGATTGGTCAGAATTGCAAACAGTTAATAGGAGTTTATTATCAGCAATAACGGATTACTTAAATAGTCCAACAGATTACTCACGAATATAACAAAATGATGTGCTGGTTGCTAGAAAACCCCAAAGACATAGAAATATAGAAACATATAAAGATATGTATAGACATAGATAGGACAAAGCGAAGAAAACCCCGATAGAAGCTCTGATCTCTGAAAACTACAACAACCGTTTCAATGCCGAAGTGATAATTTGTCTTTATGCAATACACAAGGTTTGGCTTTAAAGTTACCTTTGAATAAACGTTACCGTGGAATGGTTGGAAAAATGAATTTTTTGGTACACTATGTGTTTACTTTCAAACTCTTCTAAGATAATCAGTGCAAGATTTAAAAAATGGTCGCACTTCAGAGTTTTCGTTTACGAGTGTCCGGCTGCTAGCATTCATAATTTTGAGTTATGTGTGTTGCTGCTCATTACTAGCACTATGTATATATTCCGGACAATTCAGTTAACATTGTGATATGGAATACTTTTAGATGTGTTTATATGTCCTGCTATTCCATCCATCCACCCACATCAAAATAGAAACGTACATTGGCATGATATGGCATGGCTTGCAGACTGGTTGGATGGACAGATAGATGGATAATATGAGAGTTAATGATTGATTTATGGATCGATTTATGAATGAATGAAATATTTGCTGCTAGTTAGTATTCATTAATGAAACTAGAAGAAGGATGGTGGTCGATATCTTGTTTTAACAATAAATAAACACACACACACACACACACACACACACACACACACACACATATATATATATATATATATATATATATATATATATATATATATATATATATATATATATATATTCATACTTTTACTATCAACTATTCAAGCACACATATCGTTTATAAAGCACACATCATTTAATAGGCACACATATCTTGTACAACGACATATTTTTAATAGCGATGACTCAGGATAGATAGATAGATAGATAGATAGATAGATAGATAGATAGATAGATAGATAGATAGATAGATAGATAGATAGATAGATACCGAGCTCATTTTATACCGGATACAAAACATGCTAGATACAAAATCGTAATTACACTTTGACATCAATCTCAAATGAATTCTTCCGAGTGTAAACAGTAAGACGACAATTGAATTTGTTCATTGGATTATAATTATACTTATACTTACGTCGGTATTAATCTGTTTAGAAAGTATTTCCCAACAAATACATTTTGGACACAATATTTGGTTTATGGTCGTCTTCTCAAATGTGGCATATTCCAGCTTACTGTCTGACCTGAATCGTTATAATTATTTATCAATACCTAATTTCCAATACGTCACTTTCTAGGAAAACATGCCATTATTTAGAAGGTAGCCAATGCCATGCATCACGTGTACTGTTTGTGTATGACACGTGATTCTATTGCTATATTACTAATATAAAGATTTTGCGTATGAAAAGAGGTGTGGCATAATACGTCATTACTTATTCACATACAACGCCGTATCAGTATTAATCTAAATTTATGAATGTGACATTGTATGTGACTTTCAATTAAAAAAAATTCGCGTCATTGATCATGGCTTTACACAATGCTGTGGTGAAAGAATAATTGACACTGTGTTAACAAACCTGTCTTTTTGCTAAGTTCTATCCAGGAATTACTCATCTTAGACACTTATTTTTGAGAACCAGTGAAACAAGTTATTATTTTTCAATATAACACCCAGTGGGTACACGTTTATCTGAAATAATCGATTTAATCATGTCTGGTCTTTATATGTACACACAATCGAACCAAGAGACACCTGTTTTAAACATGGATCGTTGGCGTTACATAATGTCATTTTCATTTCTTGAGTACTATTGGTTTTCAATAATAACAGTTTGTTTGATTATCGGGAAGCCAAACTTACTCGTTCTAACAGTTATAAACAGGGAAATTGTTAGCGTTATTAACGATATCTGGCAATGATATTTCTTTTCTCACAATAAGCCAAAGAATACAATTTTAAAACGCTGACGTACATACAATTTCCTAAAACAAAAACACAATTTCATTAGCGCCTTGAAATGGCATACATTGAGTATTCATGCTTTCGATAAAAAGTCACGTGGAAACAGCTGCAAAGAACCGCTCCGGTGGCATAGTGGTTAGAGCGTCCGCCGAGAAAGCAGGAGATCGTCGGTTCGATCCCGGCCGAGTCATACCAAAAACTTACAAAACTGGTACTAACATCTGCATCGCTTGACTCTCAGCATTAAGAGGTTAGTGTTAGGTCTGGTCGGCCTGGTGTCAGGATAATGTGACTGGGTGGGACAACATGATACATGTCTGCAGCATGATGCCCCAGTGCTAGATATCTATATAAACTGCCTCACTGCAGACATCGTAGCAATATGACTGAAAAATTGTTAAAGCTACGTTAAAAACCTGAATCAATGAAACAAACAAACAAACCGTGCAGAGCAGTGGCCCTATTCATGTACACCTATAAACCAAGCAAAATGTGGCCCGATTCATGTATGTAGATAAATCACGCAAAGCAGTGACCCTACACCTGTTAATATATAAACCACGCAAAGAAGTTGCCTAATTCCTGTACATCTATAGACGATGCAAAATAGTTGCGCTATTCCTGTACATCTATAGATCATGAAAAGCAGTTGATCTATTCCTTTAAATCTATAAACGACGCAAAACAGAGGCCATATTTCTGTACATCTATAAAACACGTAAACCTTTGGCCCTATTCATGTATACCTATAAACCATGCAAATCAGTGGCCCTATTTCAACGCACATATAAACGATGGATGGCAGTAGCCCTTTTCCTGTCAAAGCAGTGACTATATTCCTGTACATCTTTAAACCATGCATAACATTAGCTCTATTCCTTTACATCTATAAACCGTGCAAACCCGTGGCCCTATTCCTGAACGCCTATAAACCATGCATATATATATATATATATATATATATATATATATATATATATATATATATATATATATATATATATATATATATATAAAGCGCGCAAAGCGGTGGCACTATTCATGTACATCAATAAACCAAGCAAAACAGTGGCACGATTCCTGTACATCTAAAAACCCATGCAAAATAAAGTCCTTATTCAGTACATATATACACCATCCAAGGCAATGACCCTATTCTTGTACATATATAAACCACGCAAAGCAGTTGAACTATTCACGTACATCTATATACCTTCCAATGCAGTTTCCCTATTTCTGTACGCCTATAGACGATGCAAAGCAGTTGCACTATTTATGTACATCTAAAGACCATGCAAGGCAGTTGCCTTATTCATGGATATATATAGATCATGCAAGCAGTTGCCCTTTCCCTGTACAACTATATATCAAGCAAAGCAGTTGCCGTATTCCTGTACATAACAGACCATGTAAAGCAACTGCCTATTTATGTACATCTATAAACCATGTAATCCAGTGATTATATACCTGTACTCCTATAAACAATACAAAACTGTGGCCCTATTCCTGTACAACTATAAACCACGCAAACAAGTAGCGTTATTCCTGTACACCCATAAATCATACATAGCAGTAGCTCTATTCCGTACAAATATGAACCATGCAAAGCAATGACCCTATTTCTGTACATCTATATACCATGCATAACAGTTGCTCTGTTCCTGTACATCTATAACAAACAAACGCATAACAATATCCATATTCCTGTACATCAATAAATCACGTAAACCGGTGGCCCTATTCCTGTGCATATATAAAGCGTGCAAAGCAGTGACCCTATTCCTGTACATTTATAAACCATGCGTAACAGTGGCCTTTTTCCTGTACATCTATAAACCACCTAAACCAGTGGCCCTATTCCTGAACACCTATTAACCATGCATAGCATTAGCCCTATTAATGAACATCTATAATCCCTGCTTAAAAGTGGCTGTATTCCTGTACATTTATTATCCACGTAAACCAATCACCCTATTCCTGCGTACCTATAAACTATGCATAGCAATAGCCCTATTCATGTACATCTATAGACGATGCAAAGCAGTTGCCATATTCCTAGACATGTATCGAGGATGGAAAGCAGTTGCCCCATTCCTGTACATCTCTATGCTATGCAAGGAAGTTGTACATATATAGACCATATAAGGGAAGTTCACTATTCCTGTACATCTATAGATCATGCAAAGCAGCTGCCCTATTCATGTACACCTACAAACCATGCAAAGCTGTGGCCCTACTACATACTGTACATCCATAAACTACGCAAATAAGTAGCGCTATTCATGTACACCTATAAACCATACATAGCAGTAGCCCTATTCATGTACAGATATGATCCATGCAAAGCAATGACCCTGTTCCTGTACATATATAAACCACGCATAAAAGTGGACCTATTCCTGTAAATCTATAAATAACGTAAACCGGTGGCCCTATGTATGTACATATATAAACCGTGCAAAGGAGTTACCCTATTCCTGTATCAGCTAAGTTCGCAAATATCTTCCCGTTGATGCAACGAAAACACTTGTGTCTATTAGTACTTTCAAGACGGGAATATTGTACACAAGTATGTCTGGATCGTCTAAATATCTACTCCAGAACTTCAAAAAGTTCGAGACACATCTGCTCGGATTATCCTTAAGAGTACCACGTTCAGAGCACACTTCCACGCTACTCTGTACCGAACACTGGCAGTCAATTCGATTCAGAATCAATCACAAAATGTGTTCTCTGTGATACGTTTTAATGACGGATTCCAGTCCAGCATAGCCATCCGGCCTCACCTTTGTGTACACACCAGCAAAATACTTACGCTCCTCTTCTTAAAATCGTATACTCATTATTGCCAATATGAAAACAAAGTCATATGGACAACGTTCTTTTGCTTACCAGGGCCCAGCAGCGTGGAATGAACTGCCCATTAAAATTAGACAAAAATATTCAGAGATCATTTTCAAGAGTCATAAAACTCACCTTTTTCGACTGCAAGAAAAAATTTAAAGACCTTTAAAATTTTTATCTGATTAAATTTTATGGTGTTTGTGTTTGTTTGTTGTAGTCATATAATTATAGATGTTTTAAAGCGCTTAGAGCTTCTTAAGATTAGGCGCTATACAAAGTCCTCATTATTATTATTATTATTATTATTATTATTATTATTATTATTATTATTATTATTATTATTATTATTATTATTATTCCTGTACATCTATAAACCACCTGTTGGCTCTAGTGACATGGCCATACCATTTCAGTTTTCTCTTTTTTACTGTGGTGAGGAGGTCTTCATAATAGCCTACTTTGTGCCTCATGGTTTTACACACCTCTTCATTGGTGACGTGGTCCATGTAAGGGTTGAAAATGATATTTCTGTAGCACCTCATTTCAAGTGCCTGGATTCTTCGTTCTAATTCTGTTGTCAGGGTCCAGGCCTCACATGAATACAGAGAGATTGAGATGACTAGTGCTCTTAATAGTCTGATTTTAGTTTTCTGATAGATATTCTCGTCTCTCTAGACGGGTCTTATCTTTGATATAGCTGCCATTGTTTGTGCTGCTCGTTGCTCGTAACAAAAGGTCTGTTCTTGACCCGTCTTTGGTGACTATGGAACCAAGATATTTGAATTGACCCACTGTTTAAAGTTCCTTTCGTCTGACTTTGATCAGGGTTGATATTTGTTTGCCACTATTTTTTTTGGGTCATCAGCATTGTAATCTCTGCGCTGATGTCCATGTCAAATCTGGAAGATGTTTCATCCATGTTCGTCCCTAAGGTGGCAAGATCATCTTCACTGCCTGCCAGCCCATCAATGTCGTCTGCAAGTGTAGGTTGGTGATGTTATGCCATCTAGTGCTGACTGTCTCCAGTAGATGTTGACAAGCGCGGGTGACAGGAGACTGCATTGACATACTCCAACGTTTCTTGAACAATGTCTCATGCCACACTATGTGAAAAGCCTTTTTGAAATGTATGAACACATGATAGATGTCTTGTTGATGTTGTGAGTACTTTTCACACAGAACGCTAAGATTGAATATTTGTTCTGTTGTGCTTCTTCCACTCCGGAACCCTGCCTGTTTTTGGCGATTATTTATTCTGCTTGTAGGCTCAGTTTGTTCTAGGTGATCTTCAGCATCACCTTACTGACATGGCTGATCAAACTGATAGTTATGTACATTTGGCACTCCTGCAGATTGCCTTTTTGGGGAGTGTTATAATCAGTGATTGGGTCCCCACTGTGTTGGCCATTCGCCTATCTGCCAGATCTTGTTGTAGATTTTTGTAAGTAGCTCTATCACTAATTTCGTACCATTCTTGATAAGTTCAGCTGGGATGTTGTCTACTCCAGCTGCCTTCCCATTATTCAGTGCTCTTATTGCTGACTCCACCTCTTCTTTGAGAATGGGGAAATCATCATCATTTGTCGAGGTTGGAACTTCAAGCACCTCTGGGTCTACTGTGGCCGGATGGTTGTAGAGTTCTTTACAATACTCAGTTCATCTTTCTGCAATGTCACTTGCTTCTGTGAGGCATTTTTCATTTTAGTCTTGAATGGTACTGATTCTTGGTTCTGTCTGGTGAGGTCTTGCACAATTTGGAATGTATTTTAGCTGTTATTCTTTATCAGACTGC
Organism: Unio pictorum; assembly: GCA_030141615.1. Taxonomy (NCBI): domain Eukaryota; kingdom Metazoa; phylum Mollusca; class Bivalvia; order Unionida; family Unionidae; genus Unio; species Unio pictorum. The sequence goes on from JARLTB010000046.1 coordinate 5,732,324, forward strand.
TCTCTATTCCTATACACTTTTGTCCAATCCAATCTTTGTTTGCTTTAGTCAAGGTTTTCTGATATTCTTGTTTATTTCTGGATACTCCACTTTCTCTGTTGTGTGTCTCGTGTTTTTTTAGGTCAACTCGGGCATCACACAGATTCAGAATCTCTTTTGTAACCCAGGGTGTTATCTTTGGCCGATGGAGGCCAATGATGTCATTGGCAGCTGTTGTCATGACTGTGTTGAATGTGTTTGTCATCATTTTATATTCAACATCCATCACAAGAAGTGGAGCACATTTTCCTCCTATTGTGGCTTGGAATGACTTGCAGATGTTAGGGTCATTTCGTTGTTCAAGGTTGAATTTGAGCCCGATTTTCTTTGGCTTGTTAAATTTCTTTAGTCTCACTCAGACATTCATAATAACGAGGTCGTGATCACTCTCACCATCTGCACCTGGGTACGTTCTTGGTTTTGCTCTATTGATGCCAGATCAGTAACGGTTTTGAACCAGTACGTAGTCGATCTGGATATGATGGGTTAAATTTTTGGCGTGAAATGTCCAGCATCGTGACGCTTTATGTTGGCCTCGGGTGTTGGCTAGTATCAAGTTGTTGTAGCGTGAAAAGTAGAGCAGTCGTCTCCCTGTTTCACTGGAAAGCTCAATGCAAGAATGTCAGCAATAATCAGCCCAGTCGTTTAGAGCATCTTTGCCAACATTTGCATTCCAGTCTCTTTGTTTACTTACCACGTTTATTTTACCCTGGAGTTTGTTATACCACTCCTCTATTTCTTGATAATCATGATCAGTAGTTGGAGCATAGGCTTGGATAATTGTGATGTTAAAAGGAGATGCTTTCAGACAAATGGATATGATTCTGCTAGAAGAAACAAAAGTTCAAAATGAATATGATAATGTGATGTTATAGTAATGTCCACCATTCAGCTCTAAACCAACATTATGTATCCGGAGACATAATGGTGATGCATGCAGCATCATTTATTTTTATGCAATGTTTGGGGATACATGGGCAATTCCTGTCTCGAATAGCATTAATCATCTATAACCTTGGGTTATTTGATCAGATGACTCATTGACTAGCTTCATTATAATACGAAAGTCAGTTGAGATGCAGTTCATACATGATCGTTACTGTTTTCAAGACGCGGTTTTAATACCTGCGTCCCCTCCCTCCCCAAAGATGGTAAAATTCTCATAGAAACAGAGAGAGAGAGAGAGAGAGAGAGAGAGAGAGAGAGAGAGAGAGAGAGAGAAACAGAAAAGAAAGCTATTCTTCTAGTCAGTACTCTGTTTCTATTATGGTTGTTTGTGTCATTACGACCTCCATGTGGTCTTAATCCGTTACTGAGACAGCAACAAAGGTGTACACTCAACAAATAACAAGGATCTGCAGTCATAATGCTTCCGAAATGAAAGATATAAATCTTTACTACTTCTGGCTTCCTAAGATCGAAAATTATGTTTACAATTGTTCTTTGGCTATAGTTGTAAAGATATAATACTTGGTCAGTATATACGACCCTTGACATGGAACTGGCAGAAGAGAAGTGCGTTATAAAGGGAAGCGATAGCAATTTAAACCAGAAATGACTAAAATAAATCTTTGAATGGATCTAAAAATAAATATGTGACTAGATTTGGAAAGTACTATTTTTTGCAAAACAATGAATGATGCAATCTCAAGATGGTATTTCGACATACATGATATAAATACATTCATGTTATTCCTTTAAGTATTGGATAATGCAGTCATAACTAAGATTACACTATTCTGCTGAAATACTTGCCCTAGATCAGCTCTAGACATCATACAGTGTCGTACTCTCTTATATGTCGGTGTGAGCGATGAGCACGGCAAGTGTTTTACCTGGACATTCCAACAATGGCAAAACGCTATCAGGGCAATTGGAACTCATCAATCCTTTTAGACTACTGCTGGACATTTGCAAGAAATGCTCCTTTGAATGAATACAAGAGACAAGCCAAGAAGTAGACGCTAAATAAGGACTAAACTCTATACTTATATGTACATAAGAGTTTTTACCTTTTGTTTCATAATACATTTTATTGTATAACCATTGTGTTGTTTCAAAAGCGTTACAGAAACAGGACAGGTGAAATATTACCACGTAAAGCAACCATAAACACATGAAAAGACCTAGGGATACAATTTATGATTAAAACTCTATTATCTATGCAGTATATATAGCTATAAAAATGTTAAAGCTTAAATATTTTGGAAACGGTAGCCAATCAGTTGTTTTAAATTGTTATATTTTAATTCAGCACATCAAAATCCATAATAAACCTCACAATATATCTCTGAAGCAGACGACTTTTAAATTGGTAGATAGGATTTATGTGTCATTATATGTTTGCCAGTAAGAAGTTAGTGGAATATGGTCCGAGTCCAGATAGACGAGTTGGATACTTTTCATTATCTAATTGTACGTGTTATATAAATGATCGCAGTATTAAATATAACCTTTAATATGCTTCCACCAATTGTCTGGTATTTTTTAATAACAATGTAGTACAATTAATACTAAAATAGATCACAATGTATTGTCTTATCTGATAATGTTATTGTTTGATAATTGATTTGGGAGAATTTAATACTATTATTGTCTTATTAATTTAACTCGACATCCATCCACTTTTGCAAGATGAAACGTTATTGCTTTCTTGTCAAAACATGACCCATTTAACCTTTATTCATGAAGCTCCTGAAGTAGTCAATGGATAAACACAAGTGGAACAGCTGGCTGTTAAATGATCCTCATCCTCATCGGTCTGTGAAGTGAAGGTCCATCATAGTAATCATGTCCCCAACTATGGGCCCGTCTACAACATGATCATCTGTTTGAATTTTAATGACACATTAATACATGAGACACCATATCATGCCGATGCATAGGTAATGACGTTAAGCGCTTTATCCATTAATACACCACAGTGATCAGTCCATTCTCGTCTAGTCATAATTCGTATCAGAACTCTTCCAGTCACGGGTCAAATACTCTGAATACTGGGCGAACAAGGCCATCCCATTTACGACTTGATCAGCGCATAATCAGTGGTCGAATATGACATCATCTTTTTCAAGTGTTGCCCTTTCTTATATTCTTAGATTGGTATGTAGCTAAGTAGATAAATGCAGTCAAGCCAGTATAGAAGCAGTTAAGAGTCCATCATAGACAGGTCGTCTTGCGGCTGTGGTAAAAGGATCTCGATAAAGAGAAAGACGATGGACTGAAATGAGTATAGCTTTTGCATATCTACGAATAGTGGCAAGCATGCAGGTTAAAGTGAACGCAGATCACTTTTGGTTATGCTAGATACAGCAACACTTCAAGGCTGCACATTACTACACCCAGTATATGATGGGCCATCAGAAGGGCAATAACACAATGTCGTACCTACAGTACACACATGTTTTATGGATTGCCCACTGAATTCGGTGGACTATGGGGCAGTGGATTAAGTGCATACACTGAACGTTGGAAGTCAACTCAACTTAGTGATTCCCCCCCCCCCCCCTGCCCAGACTAGTGGCAATTCATTCAGTCTATTGGAAGTCCGTAACAGATTTTAATGCAGCCGTCATGGTTGTTATGACATCTCTAATCTTAATAATAGTACTCACTCCACGAGTCATCACACTAAACAAAAAAAAATAGGAGAAATCCCCACACCGCACGCCTGGTCTTGGCAGGACTCAATTTTATATCTTAACCTGTGCAAACTATATAGTGATAACATTTCTTGTGATATTATATAACAAATTTGGAGCGAGAAACGCCGTTACATTCGGGTTCAAAGGACACGCGCATACCAAATAAGAGACCTATAACCTTATCAAAAATAAAGCTAAACTCTTCACAAAAACGAAAACCAGTTTTGCTAGCATCACCGAGCCCATTTATATAACTGCCTGTTCCCCAACTATGCTCTTGTTTTAGTAAGGGTTAGAGGTAAATGATTTAAATTAATTTAATATTTGTGCATTATCCAAGGGCACAAACGGGTCCAGGCTCAGTTAGCCATGGGAAGATAAACAACAGAACAGAACCTGTTGACAGTCTCTCGTATCAAATATCCAGAATGCTGGGATTCATGTTCTGGCCAACTGCTAACAGCCTAGAATCTGATACAGGCACTGAGAGCGAAAACATGCTGATAACACCGTACTTTTTATGAGAAAATGTTTTGTTTTCGATAGAACATACTTAAAAATAAATCACTGAATTAGTACATTAGTTTGTTTGTTTGTTTGTTTGATTAGGATTTTTAACGTAGCTTTTAACAATTTTTCAGTCATATCGCTACGATGTCTGCTGTGAGGCAGTTTATAGTGATGTCTAGCACTGAGGCATCATGCCGCAGACATGTAGCATGATGTCCCACCCAGTCACATTATCCTGACACCAGGCCGACCAGTCCTAACACTAACCTCTTAATGCTGAGCGTCAAGCGAGGCAGCTGTTAGTACCATTTTTGTAAGTCTTTGGTATGACTCGGCCGGGGATCGAACCCACGACCTCCCGCTTCCGCGGCGAACGCTCTAACCACTAGGCCACCGGAGCGGTTGAGTACATTAGTAAAATGATACAACTTGCAAAAAGCTTGCGCTACTACTTTTAACGTCTCTAAGTGTCTTGAATTCCATCAGTGACCATTCAGAATAGTGTATTTCCAAAACAATGGTCACCGTATATATCCACATAACTTCCCTTGTGATTTCATAAACATAGCATAATAAGGTTAGAGAAATGCAGTAATCCTGAGCTATTTCGGTAGGTTTCTCAGCGCCTTTAAAGTGTACTATGCACTCCAGTATCTTGTTGTCTAATTCGTATTAAACATACTTAATTTTATGCGCAATAATCCGTCTGAGGTCGCATATTGGTTGCCGCTCCTGTGCTTTATAACGAAGTTGTAATTCTGGAGGGCCAGACAACATCTAAGTAGTCGCTGAGTCTTTGCATTTGATTTATCCATGTCAGTAGATTGCAATCAGGCACGATTTCAAATGTTGTCCATGACAGGTTATACCTTAACGAATCATTCTCCCGCACGATCGCCAGAAATTCCTTCTCGATACCTGCATATGTCTCATGTGTTAATTTTTCCTCCATCTTAACGTCACTGTCACCTGCTCTTGGTGAAAACTCAATGTACACAGCACCTTTCTCATCTACCGAGTCGCTATCAGCAAAGCATGCTTTTACCCGCGCGGTAAGATTACGTGATTTGGTTACCGTACTGCGGCTACCGGGCAAAGGTGCCTGGTAAGTAACATCGTTTACCTTTTGGACCACACGATAAGGTCGCAGACATAGTGTCTTAAGCTTGAAGGAATTTGAAGGCAACAAAAATAAGGACTTCATCCCCTGGACTAAATTCTCCTACCTTCATCTGACGATTGCAAAATGCAGTATTTCCTTTGGCGATTCAACTGTTTAGGAACGAGAAGAGTTCCAATATCGGCCAGCTTTTCAAGCAAAAAAAACAATATGCAGCACAGCTGACTTCTTCCTGATATAATTTTCTGACATAAACAAGGGTCAGAAACTCGGCTTTGGCCTTCTACTTGGATTTCTCGCGCGCAGATCGTGTTGCTGTCACTCATGACACGTTGTACAATATCATTTTACATCTGCAAATAATCCAGGCCAAAAGAACGATTTGGAGAATCTTCTATTTTGTTTTCTCAATACCTAAGGGATCAAAAACGGGTCTTTCTTGTGCCAGATCCATTACCACTGTATGTAATCATGATGGTAGAACAATTTTCTCATCTCCATGCGAACCATCTCCAATTTGCCATTTACACCGCAAAATATCATTCTCCCAGAAGAATACCGTTGGCTTTTTCCACAGTCTCTTCGCGTGCAGCAAAGGACGTCTCTTTAATACTTTGCAGTTAAATATCCGCAGTCAACTTCAATGTCATCACGCTGATCAGTATTTGCTGTCCCGATGCTGTTGGTTATAATTTCATTATTATCCTCATTCTCACATTGGTCAGTATTCTCTATAATCCGCGTATCGTCGAGGCCTTTTACCATCTACCTGGTAACAAGCGACCCCTTCTTGCGATGTATAGCATTCCCGAAAAGAGTTCAACGACTAAATTTTAAACAAGTCCCATTTGCGCTGGTCGCTTATAAGGAGGAGTGTTCATATTTATCACAGCCATCTAGGCGGTATATGGTTGACACACTGCTGTGCATAGCGTAACTTTGTGTCCTCCAGCTTGCAACTCTCGTCAACAAAATATTCTCTTGTCATGGTCACATCGGAGCCAGTGTCATTAACAAACTTGATCTCTCCTCCGTTTACGCATCCTATTTCTGAAATAAGCCTTTCACCAATTGTTGGCTAACAAAACATATTGTTTCAATTCATCTGTTGGAAAATCCCTGGCAATACGTAACCATTGATTCCATCGATGACACTGCCTATTCTTATATTTTGGACAGGTTATTATTTTATATTAGTTTTGCTTGCTGCAGTAAGTTCTGAATATTCGTTTTGTTACTATTCACATTTATATTCGGACGAAATTTAATTTTCTGCCCTTGCTACTGTACATTGATGGGAATATAATCTTATGCAGCCTCTACACCTGGACTAAAGCCCCTGTTCCTCCTAACTGAATGTGCCCTCATCTGTTGGTAAGGCTTTCAAGAAAAAGTATTCACGAAGACAAATAATTGCGTCACAATCTTACAAGAAACGTTTTGTATGTTGATGAACCTTGGCCATCAGAACACGATACGTCTCAGTGCTTTCCTTCTTCAAGAAATCTTCGTGCGGTCTCTTTCTAAAGCGAGTAACCAGTCCTTTTCTGTGTTGCAGACAATAACCACAAGCTTGAGTTCCAAACTATAAAGCCTCACATGCCAAAAGAGTACTTATCTGTAATACTTTCAACTCGTTAGACCACTCAGCCTGCATTGCAATTGATTCAAACTCTTTTAGAAAAGTAACAATATCTTCTCCAGAAGTTTTACCTTTAACGACACTGATGTATTTTTTCCGCCGCGTTTCTTGATGTTTTACTCTTTCTACCTCACCTTCCAAACGCCTTATTTCTATTCGTAATTTCTGGTTACGTTTCCCATTCAAACTCATTCTGTCTGAACTCGCTTTCTTTCCTTGGATGGGTGTGCATGTTCTCAAGGTTAAGTTCCTCCTCATATCCAGGAATCTCAGTATCTGTAAACTCCATTAAAGCATATGCTGTCGCTTTTCTTTTTGGTCTTCATGAATCAACTGTAGCTCCCTCAACTTCGACGTCACCAGTAACCGACATACACACTATGAGTAAGTATTGTAAGTTCTATCACTGTATTTACAGCCACTGTACTAGTTTTAATTTACTATGAATTTCTGAGCTTATATGTACAGTGATACACGTTTCACTTAGCAGTCGACAAATGTACTCTATGCACACAGTACGAGGCACTGCTAATACCGCACACTGGTGGGATGAATTCACAGCTTTGAAAATTGTCAAACACAATTCCTGCATAATAAGCTATTTCAACACATTTACACATACTTATTGGAATCCTCTGCACTTTGCAGTCAACGAATGTACGTGCTACACACAGTACAACCAGTGACTGCTAATATCACACACAAATTCGCTGAACCCACAGCTTCCAACGTATTTTACAATTCCAAGTAATTCACACAGAGTTACAGAAATCCCACCGCTGAAACCATGTTGTTACATTCGGGTTAAAAGAACATAAAAACGCTAAGTAAGGGTTGCGCCTGGTGCGTCTTAGCTCCAGATATTTAGCGTTGCTTATAATCATTAGATTCTGATGTAATAGAGTGTATTCTCGAGAGTGAAACATGGGTTTAGTACTGACCTTGAATTTAATGTTGGTATTGCTGACACAGGACGGCTTCAGTGTTATCATTTTATCATCATTCAACTGCAGATTGATACATGTCATTCATGACTTTACATGAAAAATGCACCTCCCTATGCCTTGCACGGTATTCTCAACTTCATTGGAACAGCTTGATCGGTACATGAGAATGTCATCCAGCATACAATTGGTGCGACACCGGATGTCGAGCTATGACGCTTGATAGCGGCTGAATGTATATAATGAAGAGAACAGGACCGATATCGAAATTTTGTGAGGCATCAAAACAGAGATAAACTCCGCTGAAATATTTTCCATTTACGGGCATAATTAGTGTCCTGTTGACTAAGCAAGATTTGAACCACACGAAGGTTGAATCGTACATATCAAACTTATGTTGGAGACGTTGAAGGAATATATAATATGTTGTGTCAAATTATGCAAACAAGTCAATAAGAGTTAGGACTGTCATGTTTCCACTATCCAAAGGAGAGAGAATGCGGTTACCAACTCACATAAGGCAGTTTCAGTACTGTGCAACGTGCAACGATGCAGACTGTAATGCAGACTGTACGTTGCTATAACGATTGTTTGAATTTGGATGAGAGTCAACATGGACTAGAACAAGTTTTTCTAAGGTTATTTAAATGAGTGAGATATTAGAGACACGAATGTGGTTCCTTAATTGGTTAGGGTAGAGTGGCAGTTTCTTCAACAATTACGTTTGTTACGCCTCTATGGCCTTAAACAAAATGAATTAAAAAAGCAACAAAAAAAACAATCAGTTTTTTTTAAATTCTGAAGATACTTTATTGATCTAGGATGCAAAGTGAAAAGGTGAAAAATCTGTACTATTGCAAATCAAATCCCAAATAATCTCAGAATTACTAACATACGTCTTAATGCATAAAGTTATGAACAAATATTTATAACATCCCAAATAGTTTCCAACGTTGAAGGTACCTGTAGTGACATATACACTGGAGATGGAGTTGAATCACAGTAATATAATCCAATATTTTCTTGTCTATAATTCCCAGTTAATGTCTAATGTAGACAACCATGTATTTCCAGCCTATAATAAATAACTGCATCAAAATCAAAATCTGAATAAAACAATATTATTATTTCTGTCCCGATGTTATCGCAGAAATAAATAATATTTTCAGATTTTTTACTCCTTTAACAGACCTAATTTACAATCAGCATTTTAAAAAAAAACCATATTGCCTAATGAAAAATGTTCCGATTCAAAATGTTTACAAGACACGACGTGCTACTAAAGTTACAATATAAAATGCGGTAAAAATATAATACCCTTGACTCAGACCAATATAAGTTTGCTTTTATTGATAATGATCATAATATTAAACCCATAAGCATCGACACAATATTAGCTTCGTTTTAGATGTTCCCATAATTAAAATAATCAATGAGTTTTTATCAGATACACGAATACATTGGAGTTAATTTGATTACAACATTCGTTATCTTGTATTCACGCTTAACCACAAATTCGTCATATATTTTAGATTCTTATCATCACATAGCTTTTATTTCAGTGTAAATAATTATTTAGACGGAAAGAAGAATAAATAATTTTCTACATTCTGACAGACGATTCAGTTTTTATTTGTTGTGAATAAAATATAGTCCCAAACAAAGTTAAACTAGTAAAAGTAGATTGTACTATTTTTGGCAATGAAACTATAAATAAAGGAACAAGCGTCTATCCGAATAAACCGAACATTTTATAATGATAATATCATTTTTCAAAATCAAGAACTAGCAATGCGTGTGATGATATTTTGTTTGATACGGTGCATATTAGGCCTGGGATATATGTTTACCCAAGCATATCATTTTCACAACTAAACATTTACATTATTGGGATTTTTTTTATGTGAAATTAGTTGTCTGGTTCTTTGCTTCATTTGATCTCTGCGTTGCAATTCCGCTACAGGTTACCAATGGTTTTTCCATAGACCTCAAAGCTAATGTTGTGTGAAATAAATATACTTTCATTCCTACCTCAGCATGAATGTCACAAACTGTCACAGAGAACATAGATTGTCAAGTTGACAAGGGCAAAACCAGGTAATCCACTGCATTTAAGAGAGATAACTCTGCTGGAACTAGAGAGGTGTAAGAGTTATCTAGTCAGAACAAACACATTTTCAGTAATGTGTACCACATATTAAAAAAATCATACAAATTACAACATATGATCTAGATATGATTTACATTATCTCACATGTTGCCTAAAAGTTTAACTTTTTTTAAACCTAACAGAAAGTACAACTCTTACATAATGCACCAATCTCAGGTAGTATTGTTGTTTATTTCTGAATACTAAATTTTGGTAAAGTTATAAATATACCTGGGATGGTACAATAGATTCCGTTATACCTATACGGCTTTGTTTATAATTAGTCAGCATTTCCCACTGACCCTTGTAAATGCCCAATTATAATCTAATATTGACATTCAATAAACTATATTTATTTCTGACCAGCTCTTTTTTGTGGAATTTCATTATTAGGTCCAACATTACTGCGTGATAACCATTTTAGTCACACAGCGATCATTCATTCCATTCAAGTCCACACTGTTCTTCAAACATTGCATCCCATCGCAAGATTCCAAATTGGCATGAGATCATATCTTCATGATCTTTGGCAAGCTGCATTCCACATGCTGATTGTTGGTTTGTTGATTTAGGGTTTAACGCCATTTTTCAGCACACGATAGGCTATACATGGCGGCCAGTATTATTGGTGGAGGAAGAACCCGGAAAAATCCCCGCAAAGAACCACCACCCACGAGAAGCTACTGGCAAGCTTTCTCACATAACTACATTAGCCGAATCTTAGACTCGAACCCACGCAGGCTGAGGTGAGACGGCAGTGATCCGTAACGGATAGCGCTTTAGACCACTCAGCGCCCTACAACATCTTGACATTGTATAGAACACAAACTAGGTGATATAACACAGCAGCCTTATACTCATAAAACAAAATTACATCACTTGTGATATCTCCACTACATATAGAAGTCTTAATGACAGGTTTTCACTTTATCAGTAATGTATTTTTTGGATAATTGATTTGCACTGAAGCTAATATGTGTGTTGACCTACTCATCTATATTACATAGACAATATATCGGAGGAAATAAAGGTAACACACCTTATGTATATCATGCATTTAACTCCCTTTCACCAGACGTAACATTTCTAGAAATACAAACATTTTCAGTAATTGGTTATGAAAAAAAGAGAAGATTTGTTAAATTTTATATTATCGCTCAGTCTTGATGCGAATATAAGTAGAAGCAACTGATTACGGTAATTTCTCACAGTAAAGTTTACAGTTTAAATGCTGATAAATTATGTTTTGTTTGGTTTATGTATTTTTCTGTCTAACTTAAGTACATTATCGTTAACTTTATATGTAGAAGAAACATACATTACATCTATTTGTATTATTTATTCACTCTCGTATATTGGATTTAAATGACGGCTGTATCACCTGAAATATGGGTACCTGTAAGGGATGTTATAGCACAGTTGCCTTCGGATTCGGGCGGTTATTGGACCTATAGGGATGTGCCCCCACATCCCTATAGGTCCAAGGACCGTCCGAATATATCTGTCCAAAATAAGGTCATCAAACTTTCACTTCTCATTTTACTCATTGCTGCTGTTGTCTCCTTTAATTCCTGTATCATAATCTACGTCTCCCTTTTAGATAGACACTTTTCTCCTGTCTTGACTCCATTTGACTCGCTATACTTACTGTGTATATTTGGGTTGTTTCTAGATTGTATTCCCCTATGTTCAAACCCATTCCAATATAACCACTTTGAAGCTGGGATCTACTATATGTGGTGACTGACTGTCTTACTGCATCAATTGTATTCACAACACAAACAGGGAAGGACTCTATTTGTGTTACAAAGAGGATGGGTATGTAGGGTTCAAAGCTTATACTTTATAATAAGATCGAGTCATGTCAACCTGTCTCTGATATTGCGCTCTGCATCTACTAAACAAATATAAAGTCCTTTATTTTAATTGAATTTTGGACGTAGGAGAGGTACATGCTATTTGGTACATTGACATCTGACTTAGTAATTACATAAAATGATATAATGTGATTTATCCCATATAACCCATGTGAAGTTCAATCAGTGTCGATATGAACAGAAGACAACTCATTGTCAAAACAATTCATTTTATTCCCGAAATGAATTTTGGTAGTAAAGCACAAATATGAAAACAGCAGCTGCAACAGTTCAATGACCATTACATAAACATTATTATGCGACAAAGTTTGGTACCTCCTAAAACTGTTTTGGACAAGTGAGACTAAGTACACTTGCTACGTGTACAGTCCCGAGTTATAGCACTGATAATTGAAAAAAGTAAGGTTGGCTGTTGTTATAACGCTACCAATTGTACAACCCCAGGTGGGCGGAGCTTAAGGTGAAGGGAACATAGCATTCATAAATAAACAACACTATCTGTGATGGGTGGATTATGCTGTACTTTCTGTTAAGCTTAAAACGTTAAGGCTCTTGGCAACATGTAAGATTATGTTATTTCATATCTTGATCATATTTTGTATTTTTTGTGATTTTTAAAAGGAAATGTGATACACATTGCTGAAAATGTGTCTGTTTTGGTAAATCGTACCCCTGTTTAGTTCCAGCAGCGTTATCTCTCTTAAATGCAGTGGAGTACCTGGTTTTGTCCATGTTAAATTGACAATCTAACATTGTTCTCTATGACAGTGTCAGACATGTATCTTCCTTTCATACCCTAAAAGAAAAGAAATCCTTCTCTCGAAGGGAAATCAAATTTTGTGTGATCAAGTGGCTCGGGTGATAGCCACACCCCCATCACAAAACTAATGACCAAGAAATTTACTCTACATTTTTAAATTTCTCCAAGAGATCACCCTGGATATCTTCCAGTAAGTGTTACGTATATTTGATACAAGTCATTTATATTTATTTTTATTGTTTGATTGTTAGATTCAAATGTGGCATTTTAAGTTGAAGATTCGTTCATGGGGGGGACCTGTACTTTATAGAACAAACACCAGGTGTTGACCTCATTTCTGACCTAGCTTCAGAGTTGTAAACAAGCTTTTAAAATGATTGGTTGGTTCCAAGGACATTATGGAGCTTTATATAAACATCTTTCTATTTTTAGTTGGCTCATACGTGAGCTTTTGAACGTAAATTTGTTCTAGACGATCACGTGACTCCTTTCTTGTTTACGTAAAAACAGGTATATAAACTATGTTTTGGAGCGAGCTATTCAGCAGAAGTTGGGCTTTTAGAATACTAAGTTGTGTGTCGTTTTGAGTTATTTTTAATTACCGTGTACTGGAAATTGTCAATTCGTTTGGATCAAGAGGAACTATTTTGTTATTTATCTGGGAAAGAATTGTGATCATAGACTTATATTACCAAGAACAGACTTCATCAAGTGACATCGTCTTCCATCTTGGATACTTCGCTGGGATTCGAACTTGGAATTATTTGGACATTTTATTACCAGGACGTTTGCAATTTCACTCGTAGATTATCTTTTGAATTATTTTTGGATTAATTTGGAATTGATTCTTAAAACTGTAAGTTTATTTTTCTTTTCTGGAAAATATTTGTGCTCAATAAATTGTTTATTAAGTTTTTACAAGCTTGTTTTTTTCACTCTTTCTATGTTACTGTTTATTCGAGCCTAAGCATGTAACATACGAATTTCAGAAAAGAACAGCAATACAAATTCATACTTTCAGGAAAGATACATATACAACTATGCCGGGCCTTTGAACAGGAAAAATCATTGTAAACATAGAAGCTAAAGATGCATTCCAAGTCATGAAATTTGTTTAAGGTATATGGGATTACTAAAGAAACTTTCTTTTTTTTATGGATGCCATATGTCAAGGCCATGTAGCAACTGCAATGCGCTAAGCCATGGCAGATGGAAATGCAAACAGCCATCACACAAAACAGAGGAACTGAATGAACATGAAACAAACAAAACACTTCCAGTAGACACACAAACAACATAAACACCACACACACAAGCTGATGTTGTAACCCAATCACCAACCCATGGAGAAAAACAAAAACATATATGCATAGATAACAGTTGCAAGACCACCAGTTACCAACATTTCAACAATGGAGCCAGTAACGACACCAACAAAACCAACAATACAACTAACACCAGAGGAGCAAGCACCCAATGAACAAGAACCACACCACACAGAACCTGTTGTACAACAAGAGGACACCATAGTAACAAGAGAGCAGATAACCTCTAATAGTGAAATGAAACAGACACGACAACAGAAACATCTGCAACACAGCCAACGAAAAAGAACAAAGTTCAAAGATAAGGTAATTCACCCAAACAGAATGCCAACAAAAAAGACAAATACTAACAGAGACACCCAAAACAAAACAAAACGAACGCCCCGACATTCGCAACACCACATAAATATAGAAAATACTTAAAGTCCAACCAATTTTGGCAACCCTAGTTGATATAATACAAAACAAAAACAACATCATCAACATAAATAACCCACGACATCTATTATAACAACACACAAATATATCATAATTACATGACAAACGCTACAGGGAAATATAATACCCCACCATCAACCCAACAAAAACGAAACCCAATGGATGAAACCAAAACAACCATGTTTACGGAAACCAAAAGACACTCGAACACAAAAGCCCTCCAAAAGAAAACTGAACAAACATCCATTAATAATAACAAAGAAACAATTTTAATGCCATGTAAAAAAAAGGTTTATTCTAATATTTTTTGCACTAATAAAACTAACAATAAACCCCAAAAACTCTCCTTTTCCCAAATAAATGGATAAAAATAATACAATTACACTGCTTTCAATGAATACCAATGGTGTAGACTTTGAAAAAGCAAATCAAACAATTAAACTTGCTAAAACCCATGACATTATTTGCATACATGAGATCGCAATATCCAACAATCAACCATTAATTTTATTGAAGACAGAATTGATGGAGTCATTATTATTCAAATAGACTACACCAACATCCACTCAGGAGTAAGACTAATAATAAAAAATAAGACCATACAAACAAATTGGAAAAATCTCACCCCACCCACTGAATCAAAGGCCCTACATATTCAAAACATACAACTCATATCATTAACGTATACGCACCAGCAAGGAGAAGTAAAAGAATTCCTTAATTTTATATAAACTCTCTGACTATATTCAACAATATAAACAAAATGAAATAATTATAATAGGAGATTTCAACTAATGCACTAGCGAAACTAAATTAAAAAGTGAAAATACTGAAGAAAGAAATATCAGCCTTAAAAATAGAAAACTTCATTAAGAAAAGAAAACAATTTGATAGACAATTTCAGGCACCTGCACCCAAACAAAATCGATTTTACTTTTTGAAGCAGAACAAAAATACTCAAGGATTGACCATTCATATGTAAATACAAATAACAAAATCAACATTATTAACAGTGCCATCCTTCCTGACAAAATATGAAACCACAAAGCAATTATGAGGGAATATAAAACTACAACAGCAATGAGATGCGATAAAACCCACTGAAAAAAAAATACAGACATCTCCCACACAGCAAACATTTCATTGACAATAAAACAAAAGGTATAATCCTTTTCTGTGAAAGTTAATACGACAAAGTTACAAAATGAATTAGGCTATTTCAATGAATCAACAATGCTATACATAAACCATATAAGCAATGAAACACTATACAAACAATTAACTAAAAGTATTATGACTGCAATGTAACAAATGAAACAACATTTATAGACCATATAATATGATGACTGAAGGGCTAGCTTTAACAGTACAGTCATAATCACATGTTTTCAATCACTTCCGCGTTATTGGAAGTTTCAATCCTCCACAAACCTCTTAGCTACACACTAATAAATGAACTACTAAAATCAATGACTGAAAGCCAGAAATGACTCGTTTAACGGCACAGTCATTCTCACGAGTTTCCAATCACGTCCGCGTGATTGGAAGTTAGAATCATACACAAACCTCCTAGTTACACACACAAATGAACTATTTAAAACGATGACTAAAAGCCAGAAATGGCTAGCTAAAAGATCATTTTCACATGTTTTCAATCACGCTGGAAATTTCAATCCCTTTTACACCATCTGGATACAATTACGGCCCAACCTCCATGAAAAAGCGAATAGCTATCCAAATGGAATGCATGGAAAACACCTAAGTTATTGATGAAAGAAAGCAAAATCCTTTTGGCCATCTGATCACATCTGCTTCATATATAACAACGATACTGTATACACCTTTAACCGATACATTACAACGGAACTATAACATCACAGGATATTACTCAAACGAGAATCTATCTTCTCAGAGAGCTCCGTGGATGTCGGAAACAATCCCAAATCTATATACTGTATACAACGACAGAAACATTTCCGGAATACAGCATTTTATATCACGCGCTAATCAGCAAACACAACTTGGGAAGCATCAATGAAGAGCCATGGCGCTCCAGAATCCAAAACGTAAAGCCCCGCACACACTCCCCCTACCACCACCACAACCACCATCCACCAACACCTCCACTCCACCCCCACCCACCCCCAATTCTCAAACAACCCACGTCTACTTGCAAGCATAGGAAGAGTACACAATTAGAACTAACACAAGTATCTCCATTTCGGACCTTTACCCCAAAACATCACTAGGAACTTATATTAGGCTACAACTCCAAACTATTTCATTGAAATGGTGCCATCCATAAATCAACACAAGTTGACCAGACACACAATACACCACCACCATACAACAGCCGGGCCTATCTGACCATGGCCTAATGCCCCTGGGGCTGATAGTACTACTCCAAGTTCTTAGCGAAGGGAGAGTGAGCCTAACCATAAGCACGTTTTGGTAAACGGCACACACTCTCAATGCTAATAAGGGATAACACAACCATAAAAACAGTTTGATGAACAAAACCGATAGCAACCCTTCAAATCTATAATACTAACCACAAAGCACAAACACAATAACAACAAAAGGAAGGCGAGGATAACCCTGCACCACTCATATTCATAAAACACCTTACGAACCAAATCAGCTATTTTTGCTGAGGATGGCCAAATGGGGTCAACACCGCATCAAATGTCAGTATAACTTGCATGGAGTTGTACTTGCACATTTTGACACAAAGTGCAGTGCGCTTACACAAACCCCAACTAAAGCAATTTAACTAGTCCGCAAATTTCATCTTCGGTATCATGATTGGCATAGAATATACATTAACATTCGTTTCTATTGACTATTGCTTTCAGGTTTCCCAGTTTCAAATCTCAGATTATGGAAAGACGATCAGAATTTTGTTACAACTGATCGATGGTTATGGTTATTAAAAACATTGAAATAATCTTCGAATCTTAAGTCGAGTTTTTGTATCTTTACATACAAGCAGTTTGTTAGAAATTTGTAATTTATTATTACAGTCTGATTTAAAACGTCGGCATACCAGCCAAAATGATATAAGATATATCGAGCCACATGATATCATACTTCCGGTTTATACCAGGCTAATTGATATAAGAGATATCGAACCACATGCTATCATACTTTCCTTCAGGTTTTTACCAGGCAGAATGATATAAGAGATATCGAGCCACATGATATCATACTTTCCTTCAGGTTTATACCAGGCACGTTGATATAAGAGATATCGAGCCACATGATATCATACTTCAGGTTTATATCAGGCAAAGTGATCTAAAATATATCGAGCCACATACTATCATACATTCCTTCAGGTTTATACCAGGCAAAATGATCTAAAATATATCGAGCCACATACTATCATACTTTCCTTCAGATTTATACCAGGCAAATTGATGTAAGATATATCGAGCCACATGCCACCATACTTTCTTTCAGGTTTATACCAGGCGAATTGATATAAGAGATATCGAGCCACATGCTATCATACTTTCCTTCAGGTTTATATCAGGCGAATTGATATAAGAGATATCGAACCACATGCTATCATACTTTCCATCAGGTTTATACCAAGCAAAATGGTATAAGAGATATCGAGCCACATAATAGCATACTTCCCTTCAGGTTTGTACCAGGCAAAATGATATAAGAGATACCGAGCCACATGCTATCATACTTTCCTTCAGGCTTGTACCAGGCTAATTGATATAAGAGATATCAAGCCACATGCTATCATATTTTCCTTCAGGTTTATACCAGGCAAAATGATATAAGAGATATCGAGCCACATACTCTCATACTTTCCTTCAGGTTTATACTAGGCATATTGATATAAGAAATATCGAGCCACATGCTATCATACTTCAGGTTTATCCCAGGCAAAATGATCTAAAATATATCGAACCACATACTATCATACTTTCCTTCAGGTTTATACCAGGCAAATTGATATAAGAGATATCGAACCACATGCTATCAAACTTTCCTTCAGGTTTATACCAGGCTAATTGATATAAGAGATATCGAGCCACATGCTATCATACTTTCCTTCAGGTTTATACCAGGCAAAATGATCTAAAATATATCGAGCCACATACTATCATATATTCCTTCAGGTTTATACCAGGCAAATTGATGTAAGATATATCGCGCCACATGCTATCATACTTTCCTTCAGGTTTATACCAGGCAAATTGATGTAAGATATATCGAGCCACATGCTGTCATACTTTCCTTCAGGTTTGTCCCAGGCAAAATGATCTAAAATATATCGAGCCACATACTATCATATATTCCTTCAGGTTTATACCAGGCAAAATGATATAAGATATATTGAGCCACATGCTATCATATATTCCTTCAGGTTTATACCAGGCATAATGATATAAGAGATATCAAGCCAAATACTATCATACTTTCCTTCAGGCTTATACCAGGCAAAATGATATAAGAGATATCGAGTTAGATGATATCATACTTTCCTTCAGGTTTATACGAGGCAGAAATGTATATCTGAAAATCCGCAGTCATAATTTGAATAACTTTAGACATAAAATATCTAGGTAAGTAATACATTCATTTAAAAACTATTGTACATCATTTGAATAAATATGACGTTAAGCATCTAGTTATGATGTCCGTTCAGGTTATTCATTTAAACGACGTTTTCTCATGAACCACTAAACAGAATTGGAACAATATGACATATACATACTTAACTTTGTTCAAAATTTTAAGACAAGAGACCTTTCGAAATGTTCACTAATACTCTTTCACTTTCATTTAAATTTTTAAAAAATAACTCTTATAATATATCAAAATATATGAAACTGTACAGACTGTATTAAATGAGCTAAAAGAAAGACTAATTACATGACAAAACCAACATTAAAGTAGAGGGCTATGAGATACATTGGTTCAACATTGCTATACATTTCCAATAGTTTAGTCTAGCTCGTGGGAACATATCCCACATATTGTCACATATTATATATTTAAAATAATTTAGTTTTGGTTGTGGGAACATAGCCCACATATTGTCATATATTACATATTTCAATAGTTTGGTCTATGTTGTGGGAACATATCCCACATTTTGTCTTATATTATATATTTCCAATAGTTTAGTCTATGTTGTGGGAACATATCCCACATATTGGATTGTATTACAAATTTCCAATATTTTGGTCTAGGTTGTGGGAACATACCCCACATATTATCATATATTACATATTTCCATAGTTCAGTCTAGGTCGTGGGAACATATCCCACATATTGTCATATATTACATATTTCCATAGTTCAGTCTAGGTCGCGGGAACATATCCCACATATTGTCATATATTACATATTTCCATAGTTCAGTCTAGGTCGCGGGAACATATCCCACATATTGTCATATATTACATATTTCCAATAGTTCAGTCTATGTTGTGTCTTCTTCTACAAGTTATACTGACCGCTATGTGTACCCTATAATGCGCTAACAAATGACGTTAAACCGACAACTACAACAACAAAGTTGATAGCACTCCCTTTGTCCTTAACTAATAAGATAATCAGGTGCGCTAAGCAAGGCTGGCTGATTCAGGGAGCATATACCCGGAATATCTTAAGGTCAAAAGCAAAAGCTTGAAAATGAATATTACCTGGAATTTAAGAAAAAGGACAGAAAAAAGTCACAAAATACAAGAAGACAACAAGGGTAGACTTTCAACTGTCTGTGACGTGAGTAAACAAAAGCCTGTCCACTGAGGAAGAAAGTGTTTATATCAGTCCCACTAGAAAGATTCGTGTCAAGCCTAGCCTCTACTCAGTGTAAAGAGAATTCCTCTCCCAAAAACAGCCTATAACGCTCTAAAAAAAAAAATACATTAGTAACCACAAAAAAACACACACCTAAAAGGGTCCGATAAACTAGAAAATAAATATCTGATCAAGCAAATAGAAAGTACTGAAACACTAAATAAATCACGATTAGACAAATGTAAAGTAAGAAAACAAAGACCAATCAAAAGAATGATACGTCTGACAGCTTTGCCTCTCAAGTCGTATTATTCGCCATGACGAAGAAATGACCTGGTGTCAACGAAATTAACGGCCCGAGGTAAGACGTTTCACAATACTGAGAAAATAACCTAGTTAGGAGAAAACGTATATAGGTAAAAGTGAGCAAGAAAATAATCCATAAAGACATGAGAACTATTCGGCTCAAGGAATGTTAGCCGTATAGAAAAGGCGACCCAAAGGAAAACAGATAAAGCCATAAGCACTGACATTTCCCTATCTCTATCTATCTATCCCTTAGTCTTGTCGACCGTTGGGGCACCACGGATGACCTGACAACCAGCTTCCTCCATTCCAATATGTTCTCTGATAATATCACTGTGTCACTCAGCTTCAGTCCCGTCCACTCTGAGGTGTTATCCTCCCATCTTTTCCTCTGTCTTCCTCTCCTTCGCCCTCCCTGCACCGTACCTTGCATGATTGTCTTAGCAAGCCCTGTTGATCGTGTGACATGTCCATACCATTTCATTTTGCGTTTCTTCACAATGGTCAATAGTTCTTCATAGGGCCCAATCACTCGCTTAATTATATTTCCCACTTCCTCATTCGTGACATGATCTCTATATGTAATGTCAAGCAACCTTCGAAAGCATCTCATTTCAACAGCTTGTATCCTCCTTTCGAGATCCGCTGTGAGGGTCCATGACTCACAGGCATATAGGAATACAGCTGCAACCAAGGAACGCGTCAGTCTGAGTTTTGAGCTGACTGAGGTGTTTCTGTCTTTCCAAACTGTTTTCAGCCTTGCCATTGCTATTATTGTCAGCGCAATCCTGGACAATATTTCTGGTTTCGATCCCTCGTCTGCCACGATGGCTCCTAAGTACTTGAATCTATTAACTGTTTCCAGTTTTTGGCCTCTAATCATGATGTCAGTGCTGATGCCACTGGTGTTGTTGGTCATCAATTTGATCTTCTCTGCACTGATTTCCATACCAAAAGCAGTAGCTGTCCTGTCCAGTTTTTCCACCAACTGAGCTGGCTCCTCCGCATTTCCTGCAAGGCCATCGATGTCATCAGCAAAGCGCAGATTCATTATTATTCTGTCTCCAATACTGACAGTTCCTTCATGGTCTTCCAGTGCATCTGTCATGATTCTTTCAAGGAAGATGTTGAAGAGAGTAGGTGAAAGTAAGCAGCCCTGTCTGACTCCCACAGTTGTCCTAAATTAATCTCCTATTTGACCGTTGAAGCAGACTGCGCTGGTGGAATTGCTGTAAAGGCTTTCTATGACTTTGATCAGGTTGGCATTGGTGTTGTACAGCTTCATGGTGGACCAAAGGGCTGCATGCCATACCCTGTCAAACGCCTTCTTAAAATCTATAAAGACATGACAAGGGTCTTGTTGGTGCTGGAGGTATTTCTCACATAGTATTCTCAGGTTGAAAATCTGTTCAGTTGTGCTTCGCCCTGGTCTGAAGCCTGCCTGTTCTTCAGCTATGATTTCCTCTGCCCGCGGCTTCAGTCTGTTTAATATGACTTTTAGCATGACTTTGCTTGGGTGGCATATAAGGCTGATAGTACGATAGTTCTGACATTTCTGCAAATTGCCTTTTTTGGGAGAGTTACTAAGAGTGACTGATTCCATGGTTTTGGCCATTCCCCTGTCTGCCAGATCTTGTTGCAGATTGTTAGTAGGGCGCTTATCATGGCTTCACCCCCTTCTTGGATTAGCTCTGCAGGGATGTTGTCTACTCCTGCTGCCTTCCCTTTTTTTCAATGCTTTCACTGCAGACTCTACTTATTCTCGGAGGATGGGGTAGTTGTCAGTGTTGGTCACTGGTGGGGTGTTGAGTATGTCTGGGTCCCCTGTATGTCTGTGGTTGTACAGGTCTGAGCAGTATTCTATCTATCTCTTAAGAATGTCTTGTTCCTCTGTAAGACATTCCCCTCCTTTATCTTGAATGATGGAGAAGCGTCCTTGTTTTACACTGGTCAGGTCTTTCACCAGTTGGTATGCTTTTTTGTTTGCTATTATTTTTCTTTAGATTGTTTTCTATATCTTTACACTGGTCTTCAATCCATGTCTCCCTTGCCTTTTTCATGATTTTCGTGATAACCTGGTTGATTTCCCTGTATTGTTTTGCTCCTTCTACTTCTGACTTCTTCTTCTTTAGCTCTCGACGCTTGTCACACATATCAAGTATGTCAGTTATAACCCAAAGTTTCTTTAGTCGTCGATGTTTGCCAAGGATCTCACTGGCTGTTTGGGTCACTGCTATGTTAAATGTGTCGATCAATGTGTCTGTAACTGTGTTCTCTGCACTAAGAAGTAACATTGGTGCAAATTTTTCTCCTATCTTTGCCTGGAAGGCTTCCGATAGCTCTGGGTCTTTTAGCTTGTCAAGGTTGAACTTTATTTTGTTGGGCCCTGTTTGTCGACTTTCTTTAGACGTAGTCGGAGGGTCTTCATCACTAAGTCATGACATTTAGGGATCCTTGAAAAAAATTAATATAATAGGATAAATGAAGGGAACACTGAACCAGGGCAAGAAGTAGATACCCAAAGGGATCAGTAGGAAACTAAAGGAGAAACAGAAAGAAAGACAAGAAAAGTAGGGAAAGTAATTCAAATTAAAACAAAAGGCGAATTGAAGTGAAAAGGAGAAGAAAATAGAGATAACATAGACGACGCAACGCAAAAGTTAACACCAGAGCGAGAGACAACCACCAACATCAGTAGAAAAAAGGAAGGAGTGAAATGATACAGGGGATGTAAAATGGACGCTGCCAGAATGGAAATCAACAAGGGAAAAACTAGTCTTTCTAGGAACATAACAAGTAAAAATACAGTTAACACACACGTGGAGTACAAGACTAAAACAACATCCCAACCGATAAATCTAGGTACAGCATAATACTCAGCACAAACAACAAACAGATCTATAATATACATATATAGCATAGCACACATATGTAGCATATCACACACACACACACACACACACATGTGTATATATATATATATATATATATATATATATATATATATATATATATATATATATATATATATATATATATATATATATATACATATATATATATATAGCATATGCACATATATAGCAAATACACATATATAGCATAACACACATAGAGCATAGCACATACACACATAGCATAGCACACACATATATCATAGCACATATATATAGAACATACACACGTATAGCATAGCATATGCATGTAGCATAGCACACATACATATCTTAGCACACATGTATAGCATAACACACATATATTATAGCATAGTAAACATATCTAGCATACACATTTATAGCATACTCACATTTATAGCTTACACAAATATAGCATACACACATCTATCTCTAGCATAGCACAAATGCATAGCATACACACATATATAGCGTAGCACACATATATAGCATACACACATATATAGCGTAGCACACATATATAGCATACACACATATATAGCGTAGCACACATATATAGCATACACACATATATAGCGTAGCACACATATATAGCATACACACATATATAGCGTAGCACACATATATAGCATACACACATATATAGCGTAGCACACACAAAACAGTTTTTTCACATATAGCACCACATATATAAATATAATTCTCTCGTCATTTCTACAAGGAAGTTTCTACCTGACAGACGAAACAGAACAAACCTGGCTTGTCCTGGCATAAATCGTGATTAGCAAAGCGTCTCAAAACTCAAATTAGGATCAGGCAAATTAATCGGCTGTTCTCTGACAACCTCTCTGGCACACCATTTTGGAAAACAAACGCGTACGCTTAGTACACTAAAAGCATAAACTAAGCTGAAAAATCCACAGCTCAGAAATATTTAGAATCGGATCAATTACCACATTTTTTGCTCTAGAATAGGTAGCGCCCCCCCCCCTCCCAAAAAAAATAAATAAAAATTCACCTCTTTAACCATGACAAATTGTAGTCAAAATGACAAATGATCATAAGCAGGAGGAATGGATCAGACGACCCGAATGCAAAAATGAGTCAGGCAGAAAGAATGCAGCAGGCAAATAGAACACCCTGCGACCCTCGGCTTTCTTTGCGGAGACATTCTGATCTCTAACACCCAGTTAACTAGTGAGCAGCAAGTGCATGGCTAAAGGTGTCGTTCATAAACAGCTCCTGCCGATAAACGAATATAATTCAAACCAACGAACGAATAACTGGTTGACATGTCGGAACGATCTGTTAACTTAGTCTTTTCGACCATACGTTTGTTTGATAACTATATTTAGCTATCAATGTAATTATTTGTACGTAGTATTTTCCGTAAAATTTACTGTTATTAAAAACAAAGAGCAGAATAAGACACAATCGACATGATAAACATCCGGTAAATACTGCTTACTTACACAAATCTTTCAGAACACAGAAGTTGTTGCTCAGAAGCTTATAGAATGTAAAGGATCTCACCATTTAACTTATTGCGACCTTTTTCAAGTCGTGTGTTTCACTCCTCTGCAACACTTAATATCCGTAGGCAAACAGGATATAATCACTTCCCTATGGATTCACGTGATCATTACTAAATAGCGGTCAGTATAAGATTACCTAAAGATAAAGTTGTGGCATGGCTGAAGTGTGTTTACGCTTTAGCTATCAATGTAAGACACGCATCGATGCTAATACGTTCATGCTTGAGTATAGATAGCTAATTACTTTGTCATTTTCAGCAAAACTTTCCATACAAACTGCACTACAAATTGATTTTAATGACTTCTATAACACATAAACTAGTATATGTGTGTTGATTTTTTTAGTGGTTTATATGGCCATGTATATTAGGCTCAATCCTTGATTAATAGAATAAATTTATCGTAAAATAATTATATAAGAAACCATCTGAATTCACAATCCAGTTACGCGACATGAGCAAAACTAATCAACACGTACATAATAAAACAATATGTAGATGGCAGTGATCTCTAAACGTGCTTTTATGAACTGCAAATGCATGTCAAGGCATTGTCAATGAAATATTATTCGATGTACCTTCAATACTTTTCTTCATTTTGTTTTCTAGTTACAATAAATCATTTATGTTCCTATCTTCAACTGAACATTGTAATCATTGCTTATCGAAGTCGTGTTTGTGCGCAAAATGCATTTACCTCCTCGTTTCGTGTCACGTTGCATTATGCATGAGTTCATGTATTTATTTTACCTATGTGTACGATTTATTCAGTGTAATAAAGGGCGTAGTTACGACTACCTTTAACAAAATATTGCAGGTCGGCTAAATAGTATCTGAGTAAAGACGATGCGTATTAAGTTGGTAGTTCGTGATAATTTACATAATTAGCCAGCGGCACATTTGACGTTAGATGGATTAGTGGAGTTCACCTGCAAACAACATAGACCCTGATCTCACGTTGTATAATGCCCTAATAGATCAAGCTCAAACTTGTTCCACCGATTAATGTTAATAAAACTCAGCGGCCCAGCTATGCCGGCGAATTATGCGACGACAGATCGGGATCTGTGCAGTTTGTTGTTAGGCTCCATTTATAAGCGAATATATACGGTATAACCAGCAAAACATAACATCCATATCTTCCATGTTTTTATTGTCATGTGAGTATGGTATTCCGTGGATGTAACGTATTTTAATTAGATTCCAATGTCGCGAGTTAACATGGCGTACAGTAGCAAAGAATGGTGTTGTTGATTTCCATAAACTCAAGTCTTTTTCCAGTAAAGTGACAAAACGTAAAGACATGCAAGCACTTTCAAGACAAATTGTTTTAAAGCTCCAGTATAGGGGCCAACGTTGTATAAGTCAAATCATATGAATAGCACTGAATCTGGAACGGCATGGGTCCGAAATATCATCGAGTTCCATCAATACCAGAAAATATCGACGTTTTACCACATTATAAACCATGTAATTTCTCCTTCGAGCTGAGATACACTACCATTTTCCACATCTGTACGAATTAATCTGATAGTGATCGGAATTGACAGCATCAACTTAGTACACATTAGCTAACACCACGATATGTCCGATTTGTCTTCACTTAAAGTTCACCCTTCGAGGTATATTCCAACGCACCAGGCCAATATTCACGCGAGTCTTACTTTTATCTAATGCAAGCTTTGTCGTCTCACATTCGCTTTAAAAGAGAAGTGCCTACCTCTCTTCATTCCCTCTCGAATCTATATAATCGTTCAAGTGTGTATGTTATTGTTAATAAATTTACCACTAACCGAATTAATCGAATGTGTCTCATTACTTCTTTTGCAGCACCCCAGAAAAAGATCAGAATTACGAGCGTATTCGTGACTGAATTACGGAGTGACACCTCTTAATTCTAGCTGGATATTTGAACGTCGTTAACACCTAACATCTTGATTATTTTAACGAACGGCTTATGTCAGACAGCTTTCTTTAATAAATAATTTCCAGTCTTCCAAACATTTGTCAAATTGGAAACATTGTGAATATATATCATAAACGGTGATGTTGGCGCTTTAAGTAAATGAACGTTGTCATCAGATATAGTTAGTCATCTTTGTCTTGCCTGGGACATAAAACTGCAACTATCTTCCGTCATCTAGGTTGCTCTTGAGAAATGGCTTGTGTCTCGCCCCAGGAAATTTCCATGTCTTCCAGCTTTGTCATCACCGTCCTCTGCCATGTTATCTTTGGCCGTCCACATTTGCTCAGACTAGTTGGTATCCGTCTGAGGATTGCATTGGGTATCCGTTCTTCAGGTATCCTCATTACGTGCTCGAGCAACTTGATCCTTCGCATCTTTTCTCTAGGGAAATGTCTTTTCATATAGGTTAAAATAGGAGATTTTGTTTGCCCAATCAATATTGTCAGATTTTACGGAGGCAAATATTACTCAACTCATGTCTGCCTTGACTACCCTCTGACAATATAAGCCGTACAACAGTACCGACTTTACATTGATGTTGCAAAGTTTGATCTCTGTCTTGATGCTATATTGCTTTGATTTCCATCTAGGGCGAAGTCTGGTATCAGTACATTAGGTTTTTTTAACGTGACCTTGATGTTATTTTCTGGCACAGTTGTCATTGCTAATGAGGCTACCCAGATAGATGAATTCCTCTTCAAACTGAAACGGCTCTCCATCAATGGTACTCAAAGGAATAGCTATGGCGTTATTGCATTTGGGGTTTCTTTGTATTGACATCCAGACCAGTCTGTCTAGCGCACTTGTTTAGTCTATCCGATTGATCTTGAAGATGAGCGTGTCTCGATGAAATATGACAGTCACGTAATCAGCAACGTCCAAATCTTCAAGGTGTGAGATGAGTGCCCACTGGATCCCTCTGGCATAGTCTGTTTAAAGCTGTATCCAGTCAATGGTGATGATAAACAAAATGGAAAAGAGGATGCAACCTTACATAACAACATACTTTACTTTTAACGACTCGTTAAAAGGGTTGATATGAATAACGCTGCATTCGGAGTGCTCGTAAAACGTTCCAATGAGTTTGACTATCTTGTATGGTATTATATAGGTTCTAAGAATCGTCCACAGACTCTCGCGGTGAACACTGAAAAATGCTTCTTAAAGTCAATGAAATTGGTATAAATGGGGTCATTTGCACTCTAAATATTCCTCAGTGATAATATCTGATCTATGCATCATCTGTGTTTGCCGAAACTCTTTGTTCTTGTCTGTTTCATCTACGGCTGTGTTAATACTCAGAGAAGACATTCTGAAGAAGAATTTACAGGAGATGGAAATAAGTGTTACCCATCATCAGTTGTCTTACTTGCTGAGTTCTCTTGTTTGATAGCTTTAAAAATAAGGCCTTTACACCAGTCCTTTGGGATGGCACCAGTTTCCTATGGCTTTCTAAACCGGTCATTCAGCACATTTGCAGCTGTGGTTACATTAGATTTCATCTACTCAGCTTGTATGGAATCAGTCCCAGTCGACTTGCAACTCTGAATAACTTTGATGGCTTCATTGACTTCTGCTTGACTGGGTGGGCTGGCATTCATTTTATCAATTTCACCTCATGGTGGCGGGTCTGCTGGCTCATCAGACTCTGGCTGGTTTAGTTTTTATTCGAAGTGCTGGACCCATCTCGCAACCGGCTACCTTTGCGTTGTTATCACTCTTCCTCATTGTCTTCTCCAATGGCATATAGCGGTTAGATCCTTGTTCACAGAGCTGTTTTGTAATCTTGTATTCAATGTTCAGTTCACATTTTGCTTCTGCTTGTTCGGACTCATTGACAATTCTTAGATACAAGTTATTTTATCCTTCTTGCTCTCCTTTTCACTTCTGTAACCTTCAGTTTATCATCTTTATGCGCCCGTTCAATCAACATAGCTGATTTAGCACTCCGCAATTTGTCTTTGGTCTTTCTCCTTTCATATAATATTTTACAAGTCAATGCTTGGAACAAACGCTTTTCATTTGAAAACCAATCTCTTTCTTTGCTGATTAAGAGAACGTATTTTTGATGTTAGTGCATGTACTTTAAACCGTGTTATCGTCTTCCCATCTTCGCTAGCTAATACATTATTAAGCTTGACGGAACCATACATTTTTATCTCTCATGAGTGAAGCATGCTGATGTCAAATGCCTTTTGCTGTTTTGTATATATATATATATATATATATATATATATATATATATATATATATATATATATATATAGAATATATGTATAGTATGTACGCTGTATCAATGATATACCACGAGATGTATAAATTTTTCATTAAAAGGAAACGAGGCTTGCCCGAGTTTCCTTTTAATGAAAAATTTATACAACGAGTGGTATATCAATGATACAGCGTACATACTATACATATATTTTATTTATATCACATACAAATACAAATATTTGCAAGTTGGAGTTACGATGTGCTCCTGATATATTGCCCGAGTAAATGACCTCCTCACAACCAAGTGGCTGTCTGCAACAAAATCTAGTTCTACGATTTTTCTTGTTATTCACAATCACATATTCAAATTGATAAGTTGATTGTTTTCTTTTTCATTTTCTTTTTTTATTAACATTTATTAAATCAATATAAGACACACGCATTATTTAAACATAAAATATGTTGTTGTGTTGTTTTTTTTTTAATGAAGAAAGTAGTGCACTGCAAACACGGTGATCTTATTATAGACTATGCATGTACTGTCATTGACCTACTGTCGTATGGAAATTCGCGTGGAATATAAACGAATTGGAATCACGAACCAACAAGAGGTAATTAAAATATTTTAATATATTGACAGTTCAACTAAGTCATCATTTTGATTTAATTAGCGATTCTACAGACTAAACATCTCTCTCTCTCTCTCTCTCTCTCTCTCTCTCTCTCTCTCTCTCTCTCTCTCTCTCTCTCTCTCTCTCTCTCTCTCTCTCTCTCTCTCTCTCTCTGTGTACGTCTTGACTAACATTGCCATCATTGATAGGTCCAGAGACATCGTCGTATGACACAAGCAAAAATCCACAACGCTTGTATATTCGTGTATTTTTGATCAAGGGGGGGGGGGGGGCTGGCGACCATTTGGACAGTTTTATATTTAATTAATAATACTCGATTAAAACGGGTTTCAGAAACAACAACAAAGGCTTAAAACACAATACAGTATGTGCGCATCGTAACCGACAAATTTAACATGTATGAATTGTGTGTCGTCTGACGATTGCAACTATGTATCATTGATATTATGAATACTATAGATAAATCCCAAGGAAAGCGTAAGCATAGGTTTACGAGGAAACAGAGTACTGTGGGTTACTTGGTACATGTTCAGCTTTAATGTTTTCGTCCAGCGCAATATATTTCTCTCTCACTCCAGATTTGTGCTTATTTTGCATGAGAGGGGGAGAGGAAAAGGACAGGATTCCGATGAAATTGTGTACCATTTTAATATTTAGAAAACAGGGACTATTAATATTTGTGTCGTTAATTTCATGTCATTTTTATGATTAATGAATGAGTAGAAATTCTTCATAGAGCTATAGGCCTACGGTAGAAAGAATGTTTATATATTCGTATTATTGCGCTATGGGCGGATCACTATTTGATATACCAATAGTATTGGTATATAGATTTGCTTTATACCAACACTTTAAATGCCATGTTATTTTTAATGTATGTGGTATAAATATATATATATATATATATATATATATATATATAGATATATATATATAGATATATATATATATATATATATATATATATATATATATATATATATATATATATATATATATATATATATATATATATATATATACATATATAGAGAGAGAGACAGAGACAGACAGACAGACACAGACAGACAGACAGACAGACGCAGAAGAGCATTCACAAAATATCTTGCGCTATTATTAAATGAAACTAAATTTCGAAATTTATTCTCGGGATTTTATATTTTAAATTAAAGTTAATTTTCCTTTTGTAATAAGATGGAAGATAACGTTTAGTGAATAGGTTTCACAATTGCAAGTAACTGATATAGTTTTCGAAAAGACAGATTCTATATAGACTTATAAATCCTTTTATTCTAAGTTAGAAATGTGAAAGCTATTTGTATTATTGCATATCTGAGTTGTTAATGCCTTTTCTGAAACAGAAAAAAAAACATCTTCTCTGCATGGGTGATCGATATGGATGATATCAACGGTTTTTTAATGTATTTTCGTTTTATAATATATTTAAGGCAATAACGTTTCATTAGTATGGAATATTTCTAAAATCCTCTACCACTGAGATTAATTATGGCCGCAAAACAACATCGATACTAGGACAGATGCGTAGCTGGGGGTTGGGGGCTGTAGAGGGGTACAGATGTCCCCGGGCGCCAGACTAGTAGGGCAGCCAAAATGGGCTTTTAAATAGGTTGCATTGGAATTTTGGCTGCAGAGTTGAGGGCGGGGGCGCAAAAATGACTCTTGTCCCTGGGCTCCAAACACCTCTAGCTACGCCTCTTATAAGGAAGTTCCAATATTTACTCGCAGATTCGAACAGCAATCTTAACACAATTAGCTTGTACAAAAAATGCTTCAGATTATGTATACTGGCCAATTAATGACTGTTTTCAATCGAAAATGAAATAAGTTTTATTTTTCTTGACACGTTTCTTACATGGATTGGTAAAATTGACACTGTTAAGGTGGATGTACTGAAGAAACAACAGAGATCTCCTGGTTCAGAGCTTAACATCATTAAACAAAAGAAGATAATGATTTTGAATTTACCTGTGTTGGCCTTGGTTCTTAATTTTGTTTCCTTCTGCATTTAAATATGAATTTTTGGCATTGCCAGCCTTGCATTTTAGCTAGGTAACAGACAATAAGGCCAATGTTCAGTTGTCACTTAACTTCGGTTTGCAATCAATTTTCATCAATTCCCGATTTCTCCATCGTTTTGAATTATGATGATGATTGTGCCGAGTGCTCGAATTACCACTAAAGATGTAGTTACAATATTTAACCAAGTATGGCGATATCATTTTTCTCCCACCGATATGTCAATATGTCATTGTTAGATAAATAATAAATATATTATATTTGCATATTTTTCTCTAGAAAATAAAAAGATTTTTAAATATTGATAGCAATTTGTATACTTGAACAAATTCATTTTTTTTTTCATTTTTTTAAAATACGTTTAGTTAGCAGACCACGAGCTGAAATACGCTTGTGACTTTACTTTGTTCATTATGTAATGTACCTATCCCTTTTCATTATTTCTGGGCTTTAGTCAGGCTACAGGTTTATAATGTTTACACTGTAAACACAAATAGGTTACATTCATCAATGAGTCTTTATGTATCACCACTCCACTTTGATTTATGTACAGAAATCTTCATTCATATTGATTCCGCGCGATATTTTTCAAGTATCATTCCTTATCAGGTAATAGGGTAAAATAATGAACCCCATAAGTAAAGGAAACTAAAAAATAATTTGTTGTCCGGATGTCGAATGGCATGAACAATATTGTACTCTAATACATGTTCACAAGTATGCGTGTTTAATCATCGTGCAATGAAAAGTAGTATATTTAAGTTAGGCTTGTGATCTGAACCCACTGAACTCATGTGAAAACTAAACGCACCCCTCGAAAAGAGCGACTTAAATAGTTATCCGCGTGAAGTATTATTCTCATTTTTGTAATTTTATGTCATAGTTATTTCTAGAATTCACCTCTCGGAAACAAAGTGATGCGTCTACGCATTATATTGAACATTTTCGAAGAAGTCGAGTCACTGCTTTCAAAATATTTGTACAACACTGGCATATGGTAAGACGTTCAACAACAAAAGTTAGACAAAACATGTCAACGCAATTAATATGTGAATATTTTGCACTTTTTGGAGAAAACTACAGGTTCCCATTAGCAATTGTTTGCAACCGTAGTACATCCAATATAGATGCCGCTCTGAAATGTGACTGTTTTCTTCTTCTTCTTCTTCTTCTTCATCTTTTCTCCCGAATGAACGAATGAATGAATTCGTTATGACTGTGTGACTTTGACTTCCGTTTGGCGTGTATCTTGCTTCTTGGTTTGCACTTACTGCAACTCAAACAATTCGACGTATAACTCCAAATATATTGGCATAATGTGTTTCAGTTTCGCGCACACGGTGATTATGGTTACGTTTACTAAAAACAGAAATACCTTAAATTGTTTCTTAAAATCTAGTGAAGTGGAACTCGACAGTTTCGTGTTTTGCATAGGATTAGATTTTTAAGAAAAAGATTTTGCCAGGTTTTCCTCACTGGTTTGTATCACCATAAAAAAATAACATGCTTATCTCCGGCATAGTTAAACGAACATGTATTCTGTTTAGCTTAGTGTATGACTGGTGGTTGTAATTTGGGTTATAGAGCATACAGCTTGACCTTACTTCACATGTGCAGCTACAACAAAAAAGCTGCCAGCTGCGCTAGGTCATTTTAATTTCTTGGACCTCTTGCGTAAATTGTACAAAACGCGTCGTCTACAGATAATATGAACTTCTGGAGAGCGTAAGATGTAAAGTTGTTTGCATTTGTATCGTGCACAATGGAAATAATGTTGGCATACCACTATGTTAATTTCCTGTACTGTGGCTGAATTAATTTTGGACATTGTACTTGTGGAAATTGTAATCATCTAAGCACACAGGTAACCAAAATTACCTGTCCCATTTGTTCTAAAACATTTGTCTAAACTTGTCAATAAATACACTATCTGTAGCAGTTATTAAATAGGAAACTGAATATTGTCAGACTAGACAATACAAGCTTTTGAAAGTGAAAGAAATGAGTTCCGCGTTGACTGTGTGCTCGACAAACAGGAAGTAGCTTTCATGATTAATCTGCTTGATCGTTCTAGAATCTCGCACAATAAAAGCACACAACATGTCGGATATCCTAGAGTATAGTTAGAATGTACCAATGCATTCAGAACGATATAGAAAACAGTAAATGAAAAGCATGCCAGAAAAACGTCCTCGCAAGTCAAGGTTCTAAAAGTTTCACCACATCCAATCAAAATAAAATTGTTAAAATTTAAACGCTGTACCTACATGATCTAGACAAAATGATCACATAACGGGAATGGACATAAAAATAAGCAAATTTACACTGACAGTCACATCTTCGCTTTCTCCAATGTTCAGATATGCTAACCCTATCAACACCATGACGGATCGAGCAGATGTCCATGATTCGGGTCTCTAAATCTCATTGGACGCTCCAGCAAGCCACCGCATCCAATCAAATTAAGTTGTTCAAATTTGAACGCTGTTCCTATATGATAGAGACAAGATTTGAATGGACTCATGAATGAGCAAGTTGTCACTACCGGTTCTTATTTGTAGGAATACCTTTCACTCAACTACGTCCTGTAACGGTTTCTCACTGGTATGTAAACACACGTTTTATGTTAAACTTACATTTATGGCCGATATACAATGCACCACTGTCACACGCTATTGGTTTATGGCATTGTATACTAAGGGAGGCAACCGATGAAATCCAATAGATGTCGCTATGACAAATTAAAATTTCTGCTCGATCCTCCAAGGTGAATATATGGTTAACATGGCGGAAGTCTGACTAGCGAAGATGCTGCCTGTCCAAGTTTTCACAAATACACCCTTGTTCTCAAATAAACATGTGATGCTCTTTTTCTGGTACGTAGGCATAATTTTGTTGTTATGACAGTTGTCTCCACCATTTGCGACCCATGTAAAATGCACCGAAATTATATGATATTGGTAAGTTGACACTGCATACTAAGGAAGGCAACTCATGTAATCCCATAGATGTCGCTAGGACAAAACACCGACATGTGATCGATCAGATAACGTATTGTCAGAAGGTATAAAGCAAACATCAGTCAAACATTGACAGAAGTTTCAGTGGTAGAGACAGTATCATTAAAAGTATTCAAAAAAGCGTGAAAGTAGGTAACAGCAACCCATTACGTTTTTGACAAACGCAGTTCAATTGCAGCATTTGCATTGTACTTTTGGTGACAAGAATATTAGAAGACATTGAAATTTGTCCCTACCTATTGTTGAAAACCATGAAAAAGATTTTCCAGTGACCAAGTTTTATGTGCGAGAGGTTTTATTTCGAAGATGGACTCGCCGTGTCATTTTGTTGTAAATGGATGGAATTGTATTTGGATTAAAGCCCATACATAATTTGCAATAAACAAATTTTGTAAACTATGACTCAGTGACACATGTTTTGTGCACTACAAATATTCATCCCAGATGAACATAAAGTGTAATTTTGACGTCGAAAGGTATATCAGTGTATAATTTCTTAGCAAGACAGAAAAAATATATAAAACATTTTATACATTATAATTAATGTTGTGGTGTATCCTGCAATCACATTCCAATATTCACCGTCAGAGACAGCAGGCAAGCAAATTTAGCATTATAGTATGGGCACGCTTTAAAACCAATGTTTAATAAATCCCTAAATTTGGGTCAGAGAAAAGCACATTGTTATTTTATATCTGCCAAATGTTCCTCAAAAGGATACACGCGCCAAGCAAGTTTGATGTCAAGCGATGTAACAGTATTTAGTAACAGCCTAGAGAGGAAAAATTGACAAGTGCATTTAAAAAAAATTAATGTATAGAGGAAAATATATCATGATTATTATCCTAGGACGTACCCTTATTGTAAGTATGGCGGCAATGGATGAAAAAGTATGGAATGTAAACAAGGGGTATGCTTGTAAACCACATATTTGTCAACGTCTGGAAAGAAATCACAAATACCTCATAATGGCGCTCCACACATGTTTATGCGAAATGGCAAATACATTGCAACTGTAATGTCAACAGGTGAAGTAGTATATAAGTTACTTTCAAGATGAGGATGACGAACGGACGCACAGACGGCCAAAGTAAATCAGATACCACCGGTTTTGATGTGCTATATTAAAACTTGTTTTGGGGGCAAGAAGTCTGTAATCATTTTTCCAGAAAAAGATATAGTCAAAATGAAACTCAATTAGATTTTTGATGAATAAAGATACATCAATACTATGCAAACAGACAAACGAATGTACATTGTTTACGAAACAAAAAAAATAATGACAATGATGCCTACAAAGATACAATAGAAAGGCAATAATTATAAAAAACAATGTTTTAAGCAGCATGGTAAAAATGAAAAACATTGAATTTAATTTTCATGGGTTGTGACGTTGTTCAGATGTGAACAGACGTTAGTATTTGTTCTGATACACACGACAAATTGGAAGACGCTTTGGAAAACTCATTACTTATATTAACTGTCATTTCGAGGTGCAGTGAACCAAATTATCGTGCAATTCGATAAGTTCAAGGGGCAAACACCTGTCGTAAGGGACCGTTTTACTGGCTTACAGTGTTAGTTTCTTTGCTTTGTTAGTCAGGTTTGACTATACCCATGATCGATTCGATGGATATTATCTTAAAACTCCTATGGCGCCATTTATCTAAGTTTCATCATTCCTCTAATCTAACTTTAGTTTGGAAGGATGGAAATGATTTGTTTTAAAAGCTACCTGACATTAACCTTTCTTTGAAATAATCAATAGGTTAGTTATAAAAGACGTTCAAATCTTCAGTATAGAATTAGAGGTGCAAACCTCCAATTCAGTGAACTAAGTCACTCGTAATTCCGTTCTTTTTCGGGTATGCTCCATAAATAGTGATGTGATACATTCGACAAATTCCGTTAGTGACTGATCTTATAATAACAACATTCACGGGTGGTAAAAAGCTACATTCGAGAAGGAATGAAGAGAGGCAAGCTTTTCATTTTTTAACGGATCTGAGAAGATAAAGCGTACATCATATATATACATGATCAGCTGTAGCATTTTGAGCTGGGGTTGAGACAGTCAGATGGAGTGTGGTGTTGAATTTTATGTTTACAACGATGTTGTCACCAGATTTCGTGTTCTAGTTTTCCACTGAAATCGGTTTACCCACGGATGTCGCCGATCAATACGATTAATTCCTACACGTGCAAAATAGCAGGGTTTCTCATTTCTAAATTACATGGCTGATAATGAAACGTCGATATTATATGGTTTTAAAATTTAATGGAACCCAAAGACCTTTCAAGATTCAGTGTTTATTCAGATGGTTCAGCATATACGACTTTGGTCTGTCTTAAATCGCTGATGTTGCACAATGCTTAATTAATTTCTTGGGTATTATTAACTTATAATTAGAACATTCATTGCTGGGAGGTTCCACTTACGTTTTCTAAGATGTATCGTCCAAAATAAACAGGAAAATAATCCACAACATGAACATTATATTCTGAAAATGTTTTCTTTTTAATAGCGAATATATACACCGTAAGTACGTCCCTATAAGTCGAGTCAAGCTGCAAACAACAAATATCATGAACTGTTGTTGCAGAATGCGCCTGCAGATTAGGGTTGTTTGTTCAATTGACTATTCTTAACAAACTTCACTGACCCAGATCTGCATCCGCTTTATGCGACGGCACATCTGGGTCTTTGCAGTATGCACATAGACTTGTCTCATTAGAAAGTGCAGATAAAATCTAATTTTGAACAAGCTAACACATGTAAGCAAACCCAAGAAAATACAAACTGAATAATTAACGCCATTGAGACGGCACATAATGAGTATTCATGATTCCGGTAAAAAGTCACTGGCAAACAGCGGCAATAATTCGAATAACAACTGCCCAAAATATTATTGCCATAATTGTCCTTTTAAACAATATGTATTCTCTCCCAAAATGAATTAGAGTCGAGATCCTGTATATCTACGAAGTAAATCAGTAGCTCTATTCGTATACATCGACAAAATAAAGCAAAACCTTAATTCTGCATATCTACAAAAAAACATAAAGCAGTAACCATATTGCAATACATCTACAAAGAAAAAGAAAAGCGGTATTCCGTCGATTGGTATACGTAAAGTATCGAAAAACGAATTAAACATAGATGACAGGTTAAAACTGTTATACATTCTTTTTATGAAATCGAGCCACAACTAAATATTTTGAACTTAAAGAGGAAAATGGATTGTGCGCAATCAGGCGCTGGCAGAAAAGGGGATATGGGAATTCGCATAAATGAGGTTATGTAATAAATCGACTAACGCTTTATTTGTCGTCATTATGTATGAATTTCTGACGCGAATAAAAAATATTGGTATTTCATATTATTATTACTGATAATAATCATGAAGCCTAGCATATATACCTCAGTTGTAAGCTAAAAAAGTTCAGGTGTCAAACATTAATTTTATTAATTTGTTAGAGCCCTGATTCTCTCTTTCAAGTTTCCTATATTAAATAACTCAGGCAGCGGAAAAATGTCCCCACAGTTTGTGTAATATTTAATCCAGTGTTCTACTAGTCAACTGTTTGTAAATACAACGTGTCAAGAGAAGAAGAAAAGCCAACATAATCAAGAACAAAAAACTGTTTTAACCATCATATCAACTCAAGACTCAATTTTCTTACAAATCTACGGTCCAGAAAACCGTACGCATGTGCAAGACGGTGATTCAGAAACTCTTACGATTGCGACAAATGTACCATTTACACATTATTTACTTTATATAGATGAAAGAAAGCAAACTCATCACACATACAGACACAGTCTCTTAAAAAGTAACGAGAACTGTTAGGTATGCTATGTATCACAGTTTCCATTATCAAAAAGAAACAAAAAAACATTTTACATACTGTTCTGAACAACTGGCAATCGAACATGATACATCTTTGGAGTTTTCTAATTATTACCTTTTTTTATACACGCGTGCTCACAAATTCTGTGTTCTGAATAAAATTAAATTCAAACTTCCCCAGTGTCTTTCTTCTCTTAACGTTAGAATACCCCATCTGTGTCACAACCCAAAGTTTATATCACAGCAAAAATTATTTATCTTACAAACTTGAACAAAGCTATATTTTACGGCAAAGAAGCAACTTATTTACGAAAAATAACACTTAATTTACGGCAAAGAAGCACCCTCTGGTTCTTCTCTTAATTCCAAGAAACTTTGGTTTGTATCTGAATCGGACAATTCTCCCCGAGGCGGACTGTTTAATATCGTGCTATCAGAGCTGGCTTTGTTCATTACCACATTCAGATCAAACGAAGAAGAGTCAAAGTTCTGCCTGTGTAATGGGTCGGTGTGTCTAGGATTAATTTCTGAATTTGCAACACAGACCTCATCATCGTTAATTACAATTTTCAATCGGTGTAATTGATATGCTAAAGAATCATCTTCCTGCTCCGTTGATTTTAGGGCAGTTTCTTCATCCACTGATGTGTTTCTGGGCATCTCAACCCAGCCCAAAGCTTCTGGACCCGAATGCGATAATAACTGGGTAAATTCATGGCTATTTGCGGCTTCCTCATACATTCCATGATTATGTTCCTCACAAGATCCGTCACCCACTATTCTGGGTATACTTGATCGTCGAAGTTCCAAACCATGAACATACTGCACAATGAACACTAAGTGTTTACTTTTATTCTCCTCCGCTGTCCTCTTTAAATCTTTTGCATAATATAGTGCAACTCTGATATCGTCTTGTAAATCGTACAACCTTGTTTTTGCCATAAAGTAAAGAAGCATTGCTTTTCTTTCTATGCCTTCCCGGGCTTCGTCAACTTTTGCCAGATATTCTTTAGCACATTTGACATTGTCCCTGCAATGCATTCGATTCTTATTTATCTCTCTACATTCGGTACTCATGCCAAGCAAACAAAGAATCATGCGAAGAAGAAATAATCTTTTCCACTGATTTCCAACCTCCTCTGTTTCTCGCTCGAGGCATCTAATCCCACATGTTCCGTACTCGAGAAGACGTTTACGCGCATGCTCAGATTGAGTAAATTCATACATGCGGTGGTAGAAATGTACAATTCGATAATACATGTCTGCCTTTTCAACGCAATTACATACTAAAGACGCATGTTGTAATGCAACATCGACGCTTTCCTCTCCTCCTTGAAAATCCCCTGTTAATGCATTTTCGATTGCCATTCGTGGAAACAGAAACATTGAGGAAATGTATTGATTTGGAGTCTTGGAAATAATTTTCTGTAATTTGCTGAGTATGTCCTGTCTCATAAACCGTTCCCCTTCTGTTAGACCATGAATAAACAGCTCATTTTCCTCAATAGGTGAATCAAGCATCACGGCTAGTGTTATAACATACTTGTCTGGTGTAATTTTGCCTCTTTGTGGAGAATTTGAGAAAAGAATTCTTTCCATGTGATTTGACATGTCTTTTAGAAAGCTGTAATCAGTTCCGTTATAAATTTCACGCTTAAGTCGTTTGAAAAACAGCTGCAAACCTTCACGCTTTTGCTCTGAGCATGGCACACAACTGTTTATTCCGCGTTGCCCCAAGAATGTGGAGGCAAGTCTTTGGAGTCTTTCGGCGATATCTCTGTAACCTGCAATAGCCAAAGCACTCTCTAATTGGTAAACTGTACATCTTGTAGGTAGTTCCTTGAAAATAAGATCCCAAATGAAATCGATGTTAAAATGTTCCATCATCTGCACGACTGTTGTTAACAATGACTCTTCAATAACTCTCATCTCTCGCAGCGCACAACACAGCGCCACTGGATCTCGCAGCACACGTTGGATGTCAGGACGTATAAGTTTTATAGTAAGCCTGGTGACCTCTTCCATGGTCAGTTAATGGATTTATTATCACATACATTTTGCATAACAACACAGTAAACGTGTCTTCAGGCTAATTGTAGTTTGTACTTTTCGAAACGATCACGTGATATTGCTATAATTTTGAACTCTTCACTGACGGTAAACATTGTGTACAATGTTAACACTGTAGAACATCAATATTTTTCATGTAGGGACTAAGTCAAAATTGGTGCTGTATAATAACATATTCAAACAAGATAAGGTTGATTTAAATTCAATACTTTAATAAGGTACCAATTTGTCATGTCGTTAGTAAACCTGTAGTCTGCAACATACACAAGCCAACAAATCCTTTAGATATCCTTTAATGGAATCTTCATGGTACTTTGCCAAGAAACGCCACCATCTAGACAAAAACTGAAAAGAAAAGAATAATATGTTACCGCAATATATTCCTAAATGTCTTGAAGGTTACCTGTATAAAGTATTCCTTTGTTGTTGTTTTTTTTTTTAAGAAACACCAGCAATGTTAAACTCACAAAGTAAATGAGAAGACATGAACTCTAATACGCACTCACTATTTTAATTCCCAGAGTAGGCTTCTTAAATCAGGTCGGATTGTGTCGGACAAATCTAAGGAAGCAAATATATATGTTCACGTTAATAACTACCGTCTATACTCGCTTATTAGACGAGTCCAACTGCAAGTAATACAGAATCCGATATGCCGTCTCATATTGCGTTGGCAGATCTATGTCCCGCAGTTTGTTAGGAATAATATACTCTGATTGCTGGCGCATTATGCGAAGGCAGATCAGGGTCTATTTTTTCTGCAGTTGACATTGTCGAATAAGAGAGTACATACAATAAATAATATAGGAACTGAAAATTAAAATTCCTAAATGCATTTGAACAGAATGAAACGTTTGATTTACAAAGCGAGTTGTGTTTTCCAACAAAGGTAATAATTTCGTTCCACTTCCTGTCTCTCTATTGCAATCATCAGCAAGTTTGGTTTGTATTAGTGCTTTACGGCAAAGCAACACAAGCAGGCTATTTAGTGCACAGACAATGGAGTAACGTGCGTTGCCCGAAAGACACACAACGGTAGCTGAAACATGCTGGTCCGATGGCAGCATTAGAATCAGGATATTTTCGGTCGCGAGTCCGGCACTCTAACCACCCAGCCACCGCGGCTCCAAATCAACTGCAAGATTAACTGACATTCAGGCTCAACCTTGCGGAAAAGGTTCCTCTCTTAAACTTGATCTGAATTGCAGAAACGAGATATAGTAAATATTTCTAAATTGTATCAAGTATAATTTATCGTTATCAAACTCCATTTAAAATGTCCTATCCTTTCACCGCCTACTAAATATCTACAAAATCATCCAACATATGGAGAAGTTACATTTTGGGAAATTTAACATTGAAAAGCTAACAACGCTTCAAGAATGGGTAAACTTGGTCCATCGTGAAAATCATACTCGGAAGAAGTTTATTTCTAACTTATGCTTGAATCAACAGCGCGCTTCTTCGTCGATGTCATTATTCGCGAAATGTTTTCTCCCCTAGCTTAGCCACAAGGTGTATCACGTATAACGAGAGTGACCCAATAACCATGTTCCGTACGTTATGACTGTATCTACATATCACTAATGAGCATCGACAAAGACTTTTGGAGGCAAGATAGATATTCGAATTTTACCATCTGACCATCCTGGGACACCTACGTGGTGTGTGGTGCTAAACGATTTACTCTAACTCTGCACTAAATAGCCTACTTGTGTTGATGTGACATAAATCACCAAACAAAAACTAAGACCTTCAGTA
This sequence comes from Unio pictorum, assembly GCA_030141615.1. Classification (NCBI taxonomy): domain Eukaryota; kingdom Metazoa; phylum Mollusca; class Bivalvia; order Unionida; family Unionidae; genus Unio; species Unio pictorum. The sequence goes on from JARLTB010000046.1 coordinate 5,774,847, forward strand.
GAGTAAACATTTTGTTCAGGTTAAACACAGAACCTAAAATGGCGGTGATTCGATTGGGAACATTGTCGAGTAGAATTCTCGTCTAATTCTCATTAGAAATGTAGTTTGGTCAGAAATAATATCACTCGCTTACTCTTTCTTCCTTTGCAAAACATTGTTGTTTCCGAATAATTTTAAACGAGAACAAACAATGCAAACGGAATATTTATAACAGTATATAGTAGGGAGAATGCGAAATCAAACCAAAAATAATTTTAAATATATAGCGGATGGAAGTCTCGGAAGGACCGTCAATCATAATCAACTTGAATGAAATACAATGACATTAAAAGTGTGTTTATGCCATAAAGGTTTATTTTGCAACACATTTATTGGCATACCGAGTGGGTTACACTGGGTCTAGTCCATCTTACGTCTGCACTATTAATGCTTTAATATGGAAGACAGCCCACTAATGTCATATAATACACCATTGCGCACTCACAAACTATATATATATATATATATATATATATATATATACATACATACATACATATATATATATATATATATATATATATATATATATATATATATATATATATATATATATATATATATATATATATATTATAATAATAATAATAATAATAATAATAATAATAATAATAATAATAATGATAATAAAATTATTTCCTGGAAAAAGATAGTACAAATGAAAAACGAACTCAAGAATCAAATCCAAAATGAATCCAAGAATAGTCCACGAAATAAATTACTAGAATCCTAGTAACGAAATGTTCTAACAGACTTAAATACTGTTGGAAAAAAGAATATGGATGACGAAGACGTATGCTGAAGTCTGTTTTGTGTGTATCTATACATGTAGTTTTTTTTAAATAGAATCACAAGATTTAAGAAACATTGCTGTGTTGGAAATCCGAATAAGAATTTGATAAAATGTCTGTGTCGATGAATTTTGTATGAGCACATCAAATATTCCAGATAAACGAATTATTCCTTGAAAATCCAAATACACTGAATTATATGGATTCAAAAACTTGGCTACAACAAAAGAAAATGATTTAACATCATTTGTAAAAGCCCAGCACAAATAATATTTCTCTAAAACAAAAGTTATATCCTAAATTTAGACGCAGTTTCAAACAAAATATCCAAATTTCGAAATCACGAGAGGGGGTTCACATGATCATTTATATCACGTAGTCGTAACATGACCCTGACTAGAACCAATTATTTTTTATAAGAATACAAAGTTGTTTACTTCTAATTCACTGGAAAATTCTTGATCTTGAGAACAATCGATCATTTTAAAATAAATATAAAACTTGTTTACGTGGTTTACACTAACCTTGAATCAATGTCTGGATCTAGGTCTACATTACTTGTTACCAAACAATCATTCGGATTAAAGTTTTTTTTTCTGATAAAGCATCATCTCTTGAAAATAATTTTACTTTACAATATCATCTAATGAAAATTAATTTAAAAAATTTAAACTTACCAAAAATATTAAATTAAAACAAATATATAATATATATCGAATCAGATATACATCACAATCACTATACATATAATGCATCAACGACTTTTGCATGAATTACGTATGACAAACAAACTGACGAGTTCACTGTTTTTCCAGGAAAGATAGCGAAACCACTTTTTCGTTTTAACGTTACTGGGCCAACAAATTATTCGCTTCCAATCTTAATATCAAAACTATATCGCCTTTAAATATGCAATGCACATTATAATTTTTTAAAATTATTTTTGAGGGGTCCATATCTGAATATGAATGTGATTTGTCGGAACGGAGAATTGAAAAAGACGTTAGTTTTGTCATACTTAACATAAAATGAATTCGTATGTGTAGGAGGCTGAATTGGTGTGAGGTTTATGAAATAAATAAAGAACCTGACTATAACAACACGGCAAAATGTACCTATAATCATATCAAAAGTAAGTTATTTTTGTGGTATCTAGATGCCAAAAGTCACAATGAGTTTTATCATTTACCCACAAAAGGGACAACGTGTGTGTGTGTGTGTGTGTGTGTGTGTAACACTTTTTCAGTCATATTGCTGCGATGTCTGCAATGTGACAGCTTACTTTGATGATGTCTAGCACTAGAGCAACATGTCGCAGACTTGTGGCATCATGCCCCACCCAGTCACATTTTCCTGACACCACGCCGACCAGTCCATACACTAACTTCTCAATGCTGAGAACCAAACAAGACAGCTACAAGTACCACTTTTGTAAATCCGCCAAATTCTAACCCGAGACTTACCGCATCCGAGGCGGACGCTCTTACCACTTAGGTCATATAAGCGATCACAGAAAATAAAGACAGTCAATAAAGATATTTTCACAGAAATAATGAATGGCATTTATCAGGAATTTAAGTTTTAAAATGTAAACTTTATCATGCAGGTTGGAATCTCGATTCCGTAGATTATGTGAATCGATATCATCATAATCACCTACATATCTAGTCGGAACATTTTAACATTATCTTACGGTACCTACAGACACATTATCATGCAATGCAGATATTAAAAAATATAAACATTAACTATTATACCAGCTGAAATATATTTCTGCTAACTTATAAACATCGTTTGGTAAGCTGTTTCTTCCCGAAACAGTATACATGCTTTGTGTACAACATACCAATTAATAATCGACACGCTTATACTGACGATGTAACTTGGCAGACTCAAGATGCCATATGGTGGATAAAGTTTAGAACTTTAAGGTCATGTCAAGAAGTACCTACCTTAATGTTTTACAGCATACCAAAGCCAATATCACCCATGTTGATCTGACACGATTGTTATCACTATCTATGTGTACAAACTATAAACCAAATGGAAAAAGATTCTAACGTAAACCATACGTAATCCTTCGTACGCTATTTCAGAAATGTAGATCGTTTGTATGCAGCTTTTCTTTTATATAAACGTCACAAGTACACCACAACCAATGAAACATTATTATGTACCGTAGTAGGACAAAAGTGGGAACATGTTTCAGGACTTTAGTGAAGACTGCGTTAACCGACGTGTTATCGTATATGGGTGAGAGATGGGGGGCTTTGTCTAATTGAACCAACGGACAAAAGATTGAATCAATCAGCTGTCTCACTTTTTTACGTCTAAACACAAATTATATAATGCTGCTACACTTTTATCCCGTCCATCCCATTATGTAAAAAGTATAATCAGCCTGTAAACTGTAATTTGTAACGGTATGAAATTAAAGTGTTAAATACCTTAGTAATTGCAATTTGTAACAAAATTGTTTTAATTGATACTTTTTTAAAAGTACACTACTTCATTTTTGAATAGCGAGATATTTTATTTGATTAGATATTGCCACTCGAGTTTGCACTAAAGCTGATAATAGATTTTAGGATATTCGGTTTTAAATTTAAAATAATAAGGACATCAAAGTGATACTTTAAAATATATACTGTCCCTTAAACAAGTGTCAACACAACAGTGAAGAATGAAATGAAAAATCAACCACGTCTTTAATATAAAGAGTCATCGTTCCTCTCCCGTACATAACCAAAAAAATGTTAGCTAACATAGTCTGCTTGTAAAGGCAGTTTTGTGGGGGAAAAACGATTGTTTTTTGTTGGTTTTTTTTTTAATTGACACTAATCAGGTTCAACGAATAACACGGACCCTGATCGGCAGGCAATTTATGCTATGGAATAGCAGGATCTTAGTTGTTTTCAGCGTGACTCGATGAATTATCTGGCGTATACGGCAGTTCGTGAGTTGCGGATCTTATTTCAAACTTTTCAACTCAAGCGCCATTTGATTCATGATTTTTCACCTTAATATTTCAGTAGTTCTCATGCTTTAGGTTAAATTCGAGTATGCCCCATGCAGTCCCGGATTACCTATTAGGCAGAGTAGGCAACTGCCTATGGGCCCCGCGACTTTTATGGGCCCCATCAGTGGCCCTCAGGGGCCCCCATGAGACCGTGACCGTGGGTCTGGGGCCCCAAAAGTTTGACTGCCTATGGGCCTCCACGGTGCTTAATCCGGCGCTGGCCCCATGTCATTGGGCATACTATCCTTTGAAACAAATACAATAACTGACAGGGCATTCGATTTTGTCTTCTTGGTCAAATAATGTGGTTCAGTACTTCAGTCACGATGTGTCGAAGTCTAGCAGTGGTGTATCAAGTTGCAGACAAATAGCATGCCCCACACAATCACATTATCCTGACATCAGGCAGAGCAATGATAACACTAATATCTTAATAAGCGAGGCGAGGTAGCTGTTGGTACCATTTTTATAAGCCTATGGTATGATTCTGCCAGGATTCGAACCCGCGACCTACCTCTTCCGAGGCGGAGGTGTACAATACCGAATTCGCTAAGCAAACATACTTAAATCATCCGCGATATGCACAAACCTAATGAGAAAACTCTTGCGCAGTTTAAGTCCTAAACTTGGAACTATTTTTTTTCATCGGGGATAAGCACATGAATGTTGGTTGGGACGCTGGCTTTTCAGAGCAAGGCGGTAGTTTTCTAATGCCCACAAGTGATCGATTTCTGCTTGGACTTGTTTATAATCCTCAAAAGTTTGATTGTATTGGTGTCATAATTAGGTCAATAACAATCCTTTCAAACGCACTGAATCCGGGAACAAATCATGTTTATGTGTCATGGACTGATTAAGGTAATTGTAAACACATGATGCGGAAGAGCGCAAAACCATTCGTGTAATTTGCCTAAAAGATTTCGACTCTCAATGAATATTTATCAAAGGCAAACTTAAGAAATACAGACAACAATTCAAATAATAAATACCATGAAAAGTTAAATTTACGAAACTATTGATATGATGGATTTATTAATTCAAACACATCATAGACTGCTCCGTTGGCCTTACGGTTATAACGACCGGCTTGGATGCAGGAAGACGCTGTTTCGAACCCCAGCCGAGTCAGCCCAAAGATTCATAAAAATGGTGCAAACAGCTGCCTTGCTTGGCACTCAGCATTAAGAAGTTAGTATTAGGACTGGTCAGCCTGATGTCAGGATAGTGTGACTGGGTGGGACATCATGATACGTGTATGTGGCATGATTCCCCAGTGTTAGACATCAATATAAACTTCCACACAGCAGACATTGTAGCAATATGACTGAAAAACTGTTAAAACTAGTTAAAAATCAAAATCACACCCCACACACATACACGACCAAACCTATGGGTTGTTTTCACAGACGTCACGATTAAGTACGCAAATACCCACAATTCAACGCGCGCGCACCTTCTGCCGCCATTTTGAGCCCCTAACAAACCGTTGTCAACATTAGTTATTATATATATTCAAGAATAATATTCTGATTTAACTATCGATAAGGATATTTACTTCTTCGACACAATATATAGATTATACTTGAAATTATGTGCACTATAGCACAAAAATAAAAAAAGCTGGAAGTTCCCTTGCTTATACCGAAAGACAGAATAGTAAAGTAGAACCGTAATCGTGTATATTATTGATATCTAAGAAATGCATATTTTATTGTTGTTTACAAACAGACAATATTGACGTTTTTAAAAAGTCATTCGTATCATATCCCTAAGCTTGTTATCTTGAAAGAGTATTTCCGGATAATGATTTTCTGGATACAATATCAGTCACGAATTAAAACACGAATTAAAATTTCATAGCATGTATTGTATGCTAGAACTTTTATGTACAAATATTTTTCGCGACAACATGTGTTTGTGCCATAGAATATTTAAGAAACCATTTTAATTAGTATATTCAAATATTGCATTTGTGGAGGGGTTGGTGGACGTAGGCTTATACTAGATGAAAGCGATAACCGGTCAAAGAAGTTTCATCTTTAGTGTATTCAAACGAAACACGTGTCTGACAGAACATGACGTTGTTTCGAAAGTCAGAACGATGCTTTCCTCAAATGCTTTTAGAAATATGAAATCGTAAATAAACATTTGGCTTTTAAACTTTAACGATAATCAAATGCTTGATTTAAGCCCGTGAAAATCGAAAATCATTACATGTTTCTACATGGTTGTATATCCATTTGTTTATGCGTTTGTTTATTGATCGATCTATTTGTTAGATAAGAGTAACAAATATGGTTGAAATATATATTTTACTTGACGAAAACACGTAAAAGAGTCACGCGATTCGATCTCGCGAGGTTGACATGCACAACAGAATGTGATGTATTTTAATATTCTTACTCACAAAATGAAACGTGCCGGTTATGTGGGATAGGGACTCAAAATGGCGGATATGGTAGTACACACGTTTTGTGACGTCACGTGAAAACAACGGATTATACATGATAAGTGGTAAAACAAAGTTCCGATTAATATATACTAACAGTTTTCAGAACTGCTTGCGCAACCTGAATGTAAACAAATTACCACATAAAAGGTCGAATGTCCTACTCCGCCAGTTATACTTGATAGAATGTTGCAAACTGCATATTAAATATTTCATTGTCACATTGCGAAATAAATAAACATGTATTATTCCACGTGTCAACGAAAGTAGTCACAAGGCTATTACTCTCCCACATCACCGACTAGAAAGCAGAGCAGTATTGTGCTTGCACGTGACAGTAATTTCCAACAAAGAACATTTGCATGCATTGCAAATAAACCCAAACAATGCGCATATCAGAAATACAATTACACAGAATCCTGGTTTATAGCGATTTAACCTTATTATAACGCAACATACAAAACCAAAGGAATTCTTTTTATAAATGGTACATTCTTAAGTTTTTGAAAATTTATGCTAGTAATCTTATAAAAGGTGTCTTCTGGCCCAAAACCCTATTTTGAACTTTACGACAACGTAATTATTCCCCTTCCAAAGCCCCTCCAAAGCCCCTCAAGTAAGTCTAAACAACTATGAAAACAAATTTAGTTGAGAAAACAAAATTGATTTCATAATTGATTACCTACACGAGAACAGGTCATTGAATACTCGCCGTCGTCAAACAAATTAGGGTTTGATCCACACACACACACACACCGATTATTAGACTACTGATATTTTTCACACTAAATTGCTAACAAATGTTTATATCTGATATTTCACAATAAAACTGAATTTCTAGCAGTTTGCGCCTTTGGTGATCTACTATATATAGCATGCACACCAAATTCAGTCCGGTATTCATAACTCGCTGTGGCTTGCAGGTCAAATGTTTGATAAAATGAATGTGCTATTAATAACTCGCTGAGAACGTACAAAAATTCGATTTGCACAAACGCTTTAAGGAGATTAGTGTCAACCTATTATTAGTAAAGATCTAAATTTCATATATATGTAAGAACTCGGTAACCGTGTTGTTAAGGCTTATGGACAAACGTTAGATCGACTAATGGAAACTATTTCATGTGTTTGTGTCAAGAATAACATGATAAAAGTATTGTCTTGCGTTCCGCGACAGAAGCTATTATAATTGGGAGACGGTATGCGAACATTGAAAAAGACGATATATACTTATATAGGTAATTCTAATTTTTTTTAAAAAAAACTTCTAAGAAAAATTAATTTCCACGTGCAACTATCTGGGATCTACGAACCTCAAAGCGCCCGGGGTTCGCTTAGGAGGTATATATTATTACAAACTCTCTCGCTTAGCGATCCAAAAATTACAACAATGAAAAGCATACTGCACAGACCTCTGAATCTCTAAATTTCCTGTCGCACTTAGCGGTGTATGGTTACGCACAACGGAAAATAAAATAATTATTCCAGATAACAGATATCCAACGTCATTCAGCCTAGTCGTCAGGTATTCCATTTTGCCATTTGTTTTACAGTATGTTGATAGTTCACACAAAATTCCTATTTTTGATAGCGATTTTACATAAAACTTACTAAGTACTGTTTTTCGTACTTTGAAATTCTGTTCGGTATCATATCTACGAGCAAATCCTCGTTAACTCATAGTTCCTGTATAACATTATAAACGTTTCACCTCTGAGATAAGCTCGATGATGATTATGGTTTGTTTTTAAAGTCGCTATTTCTATTTTACATGAAGCATTTTCCGTAATTTGGCTCGATCTTTTTATTTATTGTTGATATTGCAATACCTATCCCCGACAATATTAACAATAATTGGTTTGCCGTTCCACCGGCAGTAGCAATTCCAGCCGTTCTTAGTATAATTGGAATGTAATTTAGCGCTTGTATTCAACTGTAATATATTCTGGCGAGTCTGAACAGTAATATGTATTGTAATTGATTAGCTCATCCAATGACAGACCTGAAGAAAATGATTAAAGTCTATCATTTCTTTCCTCGTCAATATGAAACTGTGTTTGTAATTATTTCAATCGCCGCAATAAACATATTTTCAGATTAAGCCATATCGATCGGAAAACTAAATGTTTTATTGATAGGATCGGTAAGAAACTCTCTGTACTTATCATGCACTTCAGATGAGATGTCCTCATATCTTATATCTGTTAAAGCTGAGCATGAAAATGGTGGTGGTGGGGGGTAGGGGTAGTCAAATGTGTTGGTATTTTGGTGATATCATTGACTATCACGATAAATATATTCTGTTTCGTCGATAAACCTAAGAGTACAAGATAACTGACCCAATTAAAAGTAATAGATGCTGCATGAGAATTATATATGATGTTGCAAAAACTTAAAAGACCGTACATCAATCAGCTTCACCTACATCTATGCCAGGTAGATTTAGGTATCCATCAATCAGCTCTTTGATATTTCTGTATTTTAGAATATGTCAGTAACTTTCCGGCTTCTTCTGTATAGTTGTTCAACGCAGTTTTCTTAGAACTATTGTGTATTCCATAATCGTCGTCAATTACAGGTTTCACAGTTTTTATATCGTTAATTTCTTGATAAAATAATATCATTCGACATCATCATGTAACTCAATTCTAGACTCCATTTCAGATACTGCAATTAGTGCAGTATTAACGTGTTTTACTTTATACTTTTCTGTATCGCCGGTAAGAGAGTATATCAAAGTCAGATATGATGTTGTTAGCAGGTTATGGTAAGGACTTTTCTCTATTTCTAACAGCATTTTTTTAAAAATAGCACACGAAATACTAGACGTTTAGCAAATATGTCCTTAAGCTTACGATTTTTAAGAAATTTGTGTTTCCTTGTTTCAGCTAGCTTGTCAAGTTCATCGTGAATCTTGTTTAGTCGCTCTTGCTCTGGTTTCTTACCACCGTGAAGTTTTGTTTTTATAAGGTTAGATTTATCGATCGTCAGAACATTTTCCTTTTTTGTTTAGCTCAATCAGTGTATTTATAAAATATTTTTCAACCTGTTAACGTCTTTCCTCGCAGTTACTTACAGAGCAATATGTGTTAATTATAGCAAAGTTTCTGATCACTTACTGCTGTTGAGGGCGTCTCATTCCCAAAATTATCACTGTTCTCAGTTAAACCAGTTGTACGTAAAGTCAGTTTTTTTCATTCAAGGAATTATATTTATTGCTCTTGCTTCCTCGATATTATCTGGGTCTAGCAAATTAACATCAATTATTTCAATCTCCGTTTTCGGGTTTAGTATAAACTTATAAAACTCTTTTGCGACTCTGATCGATGGATAATCAATATTCATTATATATTGCAATCACATTAAATCGTCAAGTGTATATATCAGAAATATAGGAAAACCTGGAAAAGTACTTCTAGCTCTGATGATATAAATCCGGAAATACGAGTACTTGTTTGTGGCTGCTGAAGGATCTAGTATAAATTGCTGAGAAGTAATACCAATATGAAAATTCAACGCTGTATATAACGCAATTCATGTTTTATCATCTTTCGATCCTTCTCATCTATAGATATAAATTACTCCAAATTTAAAGGTACCCTTTAGTTGTAATTTGCGTATTGCTACGGCCACTGGAGACTTTATTTTAATCCCAACGTCAGTTCTTTTCTCCGTCTGTGACCCACTCTAACGCCTCAGATACAGTGTTGCTAAACGCAACGAATAATCTGGCTTTTTTCCCGAATAATAACTTAATCCATTTGCGACCAACCAAGAACTGTATTGCCAAATATATTATCTGTTTCAGGAATGTTAGGATTAGCTGCAAAGTCAGGTGCAGTATCAGGATCGACAA
>JARLTB010000046.1:5790000-5812500 GCA_030141615.1 Unio pictorum
ATCGATCCGTTGCAATGCTAGCAGTCGAAGTAGGAGAGAGAGAGAGAGAGAGAGAGAGAGAGAGAGAGAGAGAGAGAGAGAGAGAGAGAGAGAGAGAGAGAGAGAGGTTGTTGTATTATTCCCATTTCTTCAGTTATAGTTGACTACCGGTTTCTTGGAGAAAAAAAATTCCCACTTTGTTTATCTTATCAGTATTTTTTGCACATGAGGCCCAAGCGAATAATGCAGAGCAATCAATCTGAAAAATGTCAGCTATTGTCGAATTTGCTAGATTCCATGAAAGCAAAATGATAAGACAAATAAGGAAGTAAAACAATGATGTTACCTAGGTACATACTGCAATCTGGGATTAAGTTTGATCTGGGACGGATATCTTGTAATCTGAGATTGAATTAGCTGATGTAATCTGGGACAATATTAGAGTATGCAATCAGGACTGACATTGCATAATCTAGGACAAAGTTAGATTATGTAATTCGGTATCTATCTATCTATCTATCTATCTATCTATCTATCTATCTATCTATCTATCTATCTATCTGTCTGTCTGTCTGTCTGTCTGTCTGTCTGTCTGTCTGTTTATTTGCTACCTGTCTGCATGTCTGTATGCCTGTATGGACTGTTGTGATAAGATCGGATTGCAGTCAAGAAGTTGAAGAGAATGACCTCTAGCCGACCTGTTCATTCTCTCTCTCTCTCTCTCTCTCTCTCTCTCTCTCTCTCTCTCTCTCTCGTTTTAAACTTTTTGTCCCTCTCATTCGTATTGTCTTTGTTTTGTGCAAATTGTGTTCATGTTGCTTATTGGCGATTGTGATGGTCAATCTGGGTAATATAAAGTTGACCGAAGAAACATATTTTGCTTTTCTAGACAAGGATTAATACTTCCTGATGTGTTCTTGCAACTTCTGTTGTAACTATTGCAAGAAGAAGAAGAACAACAACAATAACAACAACAGCTACTACTACTACTACTACTACTACTACTACTACTAATAATAATAATAATAATAATAATAATAATAATAAGATTATTAACATCAACAACGACAATAGTCGTTGAAATCATGCGTGGACTATGTTTTCATCTTTAATTTTATTTACTGACAAAATAGTTTCAGTTGAAATAGATATTGGCCCGTTTTATTCAAGACAAAGACAGAAGGGTTTAATGGATTGACATGCTGTAGTCGCGAGACATTAACGTGAAGGTGTGACCTTGCAGGATGCGGTTATGTTTTCTTCCTCAACAAAATGTGGGTTGAAATATAAAAAATATATCTGTGGCACAGCTGTACTTAGATATTCCATTTCATTCACAGTGAAAATTTGATCTTGATTTTAAAGCGACACGGAATCGAATGTTCCTGTTCATTATACCCTTGGTGGAAATCTTATACGATAAATGAACAAAATGTTTCAGTAACTTAAAACATCCAAGTACAGCTTACAAATAGAAGCAGCGAGATTATGCAATGCAAACCCACAAGGTTAAATATGTACGAATGCTATGTATTTCAATCCTTATCGCTGACATTTTAACTTAAGTAGAATACGTCTAAATAGTAGTACAGATGATGAGATATATAATAATATATCTGCCTAAATATAAGTTAGCTGTCAAGATATATAATACTATATGTTCCTCAATATTAGTACTGATGTGCAGATATATAATAATATATGTAACTAAATAGAAGTACATGTGTGTCATTAATATAATACTTTATATGCCTAAATAACACTATGGGCGGTCAAGTATATAATACTAATAATGCATACATATTAGTAAAAGCGACATATGTGATAAGATATCAGGTTCCCCCAAGACATAAGTGTATGTTACTGGCCACAAATACAGATAGCCTCCAAGTAATTAAAGGACGATCAACGACAAGCAGAACCATGCCATTAGCTCCGTTGTTTGGAATGTCTGCAAGAAAGAGAATATACCGACACTACCCTATATGCCCTACCAATTCCAACCGGATATAAACTCCGCACACTTGAATCTTTGGTTACGATTCCCGACTCCTAGTACCATCCGAGAACACAAACAAATTAAGATATTTTGCCCAGCACTACAAGGTAGCAAAAATGTAACATAGCACGTAAATTAGATTGAAAACAGGTAATCTTGGAATTTGTAAGCAGGGAACGCATACCATGTAGTTGTATCCGTCTGACAGCAGTTGCCAAGAAGAAATATATTAGACCTTTTATTTGCACAAACGCCGTTGTAGTCTAAACGGAATGTCCTGATTCAACTCTTTCTGTACCTTTTGTATTTCCAGGTAATATATATATATATATATATATATATATATATATATATATATATATATATATATATATATATATATATATATATATATATATGCTCGAAATAAAGCCACAAACATCCGTTGTATAAGTTTGTAATGAAGATTCTATATGTATCACTATTAAGACGGACTTAAAAAATAAATAATTCTTACGAAGATGATGACAGTACCTGACAATGATAGCATTGGTATACATTCTGCACTCTAGAGTTCCAAATAAATTTTTGAAAAGCTCTTCATCTGAAAGTCAAAGCGTTTTCTAGTTTAAACACATAACATTGTCAATGGAATTTGCATTTTACCGAAGACACTGTTTTACCTGCATGAAGGTTTTCTGAATGCATCTCAACCCCATGTGTTTGGAAAGGACAGTAGCAAATAAAGTGGGACACCGATTTTTTAATTTCAGTTTGTAACACACAATTACATATCTTTACACACACACACACACACACACACACACACACACACACACACACACACACACACACACACTGTAAACTACCAGGATGAGCTATTTACAAGCACGAGTTGTTTAGTAGAAAGATTTGATTAAGATCCTTCGTACAGTCAGCTATGTTCCTATTCCACTGTACAGTCAGCTATGTTCCTATTCCACTGTACAGTCAGCTATGTTCCTATTCCACTGTACAGTCAGCTATGTTCCTATTCCACTGAAATCAACCGCTTGGTCATGTTTGCTCTGAACTAAGCTCGCGTATTACATTTATTTATTTATTTATTTATTTGTATTTTCTTGTACATTTCTTTTTTACATCAGTGTCTTTTTATTGAATTCCATAATTATAAACATCGTAGTAGATCCAAATATTATATTTTGACACCAAAAACCTCTTGTAAGGAAACATCGCTGGAGAAAGTTTCGTTCATGAATCATTTGCTTCAGATATCGTACAAAATGTACATGAACTTGTTTACATATGTATTAAAAAGCTATACTTCATTTATTTTATGGCGATTAAAGCATATTTCCTTGTTTGGAAAATATTTTAACTGTTTTACGACATTCATCTATTCGTTTGGCTAAAAGTAGCAAAACTTTCATTGACGATTAGTCTGTCCAAATACTATTTACACGAGTTTATAGCAGTTATGTATACTGCTTTTAAATGACTCATTTCACAGCGTAAAATTTGTAAAGAAACAATTGAATGGCGAGATGAAGGAAACTTACCTGAAAATCAAATTAATACCGATTAGGAAAAGCCATTGACTTTGTCTTTAAAATGGCAGCTTTTATGGTGTATTTATAGGTAACTAAGTTTGAATGGGAAATATGAAAAAGTTTCTTTGGCTGGATACTGCACGACCTGTGGGAGTGCAGTATCCATCCGACAAAACAAATTCATATTTTCCAATACAAATGAAAAAATGTTTTTATTATATACTCAGTTCTTATTCTACCTAAGGCTTATCTATATTAAAATATCCACTAGAAGAAACGAAGTAGTTGAATTTATGCTGTATTGCAGAATATATACAAAAGCGCAGATTCATCAATACACAACAACAATAATAATGCCCACGTAACTCCGCCTTGCGAAATTTGAACGTAGTAGCGCGCTTAACATCGCTTTCGATTTGGTCTACTTAAAATTGAAATTTAAAATCATACTGTCAATAAATGCACATTGCAACAGCTTTTCTAGTTGGTAAGGTATGAAGTGATGTTGTTTGTTTAGTTAGTTTGTTTTTTGTTTGTTATTTGTATCGAATCTAGTCAATTTCACTGATCATTTTCCCGGATTTATCAGATGAGTCAAATCCACATGTGCTTATGGTTTGAGGGATGAGTCTTGACTCATCTGTATGTGTGTTTCTGTTCTGTCATTGAATGTTTGGAAACCTAAAAAGATAAACGTATTAACTCTTTCAATTGCAATTATCAAAAAGATGTTATGGTATATCACGTTTATTTCATTTTGAGTGCAGTGGGGATAACGTTATTGCACTTGGAATATGGCCGAAATGACACTACCATTTCGAAATGTGTAATCAACATTTAGAATCCACGCCAAAGTTCATGTGATTCGGATTTGCAGAACAAAGAAAGTACATTTTTGGAGGAAATTCCTATTCTTATTACCAGCTAATGAAGATTGATTATGCTTTATCACTTGCATTCTTCCCTAGCTATGTTATGAACTGTATTGGTTATATCGCTAGCCCAATTCCGAACCATTGTACCAGCAAAGCAAATGGTGTGTGACAATCCAATCATCCAGCGGATATAAGAATTCTTCGTTAGTCTTTGATTATTGGTTCTGGAGCCGTAACTTTCTACCAAAACCTTAAGTTCCATTTTCCCAACGAATTTACTACATTGGCTTATAAAATGATATATATCCGATATCCCTTGCCCTCAGTATGCATTTCTAAGAGAGCAGTGGTCATAGTCTGATCCATTCCATTACAAACAAGTTACGAACATTTCTCCTAAAAAAGATTTAAATGCTCAGATTGGTATATTGAACAGTGCGTCTTAAACAATTGCTGTAGACATTATGAATATCGGGATCATTGATTTGCTATTTAAGTATATAATAAACTTTTTCTCATTCAAATTGACACAATGCATTGCGAGTTTGAGGTTCTTTCATAAGGCATATTTTGCAGCACTCAAAAAGAGTAGCTATACATTTGCATAATCCTGCATGGGTGCAATCGCTTGAATAATCATGTATTGCTATCTCGATTTACCTTTAGTACGCCACTGATGACATCTAAACCGAAAATATATACAGACACCAAACATGACAGAAACGGTACTTTTTAAGACAAAACACACAGCTTCTGAGAAAGAGTGACTAATCAAGTTGTCAGTACCTCATAATTATTACATTTCCTGAGTGCTGAATAACGGTGTGAAAAGCAATCCCAGGACATTCTACTCCAACAAGAGAACAAAGCTCTAAAGAATCTTGTGCAACCACTGAAATTTAATGGACAAACCCTTTGTAACCTTGTTGATAAACCCAGCGCATTAAGTAACCAATAAGTGTCTGTTTTCACCAAGGAGCCAGATGATGGTCCACCGTTTCAAAGATCATGTCACTATGCAGAATTACTTTTTATGCCGTTGATACAGTACTTATAAATGCAGATCTCTCAAAACCAAATAGACCATATAACATACCAAAATCTTATACTGGAATTAAATGAAAAAGTAGTTTCGTGTTTAATATCCTTCATTTCTGGTGACATTCTCTCAGACTGGAAACATGCTGACCTGACAGCGACTTTTCCAAAGGTGACACGTGGATATTGTCTAATTTATAAACTACATTCGCTAACAAGTGTTATGTGTACATTCATGGAAATATCAATTGTAGCCATGTTAATAATTATACTGACCAGAACAAGAACTTACAATTAACATGGATTTAGGTACGTCCATTCTTGTGAAACTTAACCACCGCCGATGATGTTGTCAGATAATTTGATTTTTAAAAGCATCAGAAACGAAAACAAACAACACTTTACAAATATTAAATATCTTGTTCCACGTGATACGATATCGGACCATTATTGTTTGCTCTACATCAATAATAAAGTTAACAATATTGTCTCCACTATCTGCTTTAGTTTAGATGATTGTCATTTAAGTGAAACTCGAATTGACTTGTCAGAAAGATGGCGTACGCAAGGAATTCGTTGTTCGTACCACAAGAGTGGGGGTAAGAAAAAACAGCAATGCACTCTGTGTACAAGGTATGAGATCAAGTGTTGATCCTCTTTGCCATTCTCATGACAGCTGCAACGAAGAAGTAATGGAGAAGGAATACATTACTCCAAAATGTGCGATTTCAGTTTGGAAACTATAGTTTGCTGATACATCGAATTTATAAATTACAGCGGAGAACAGTTCGTTTAGATCTTGGAACTTATATGACAGGTACAGAAGCAATTCAGATGTTGAATCACTCCCTTGACAATCAAAGAAATTGTATTCCTTCTTATCGTCTGCTTGTATTTAGCGCAGAAGTAAGGAACAGAGATTGTTCGGATCTGACCGTTCGGTCAATTAGTTAGATCGGAGACTATCTGAATGCTAATGTCACCTTCCTTCACGGTAATTGTCCTCTCGTCAAATTTGACGAACATTTATTGAATTGTCATAAATGTTTCGAAACATGTTGAGCTGTTTTGAAGATTAAACTATTCATTAAACTATTTTTGATTATGGCTCGAAATTAGCGGACGAAATTGGGACAAACAAACAGGGTTGGAACGATCGATGGATGCGGACTAGTGTCTTCTCTTGTTATATTATTACTTTGGACACCCCACCCCAGGCCTTTATTCATTCACAGATACTCATCATTTTATTGGAAACAAGCACCTGCGCTGTTAGTTCCTTTTAACTCCCACTACAGAATGAAGACTCGCTATATTTTCCATAATTATACATGGAAAGACTGTGTTTGCACTTCTTCCATATTGCGGAACAAAACCTCACTTATTATATTTGGATCCGATTAAATGCAAACACGTGCTAAAACAGCAATTTCCCTGACCCTTTGGAACTGGAATAACAATCCCGTTACAATACCTGTACAAGTGTCCTATACAGTAATGAATTAGACGTAGGAGTTATCTGTATTGGCCTCCATAAAGCAGGCTATACGCGAGTGAAGAAGGTTACCTTGCAAAAAGAACATACACCAAAGGCAGCCGCAATCAAGTATATTCTTCGGGAAATGATTTAGTGTTTGTAAGATATACATTAGTTCCATATATTCAGATTGCAACATGAACATTATAAAAATTATAATTTACATCATGGAATGAAACCACATCATGGAAAATGAATATTGATGAATTAGTTTAATGCGTTTGAAACAATTTATGTGCGGTTTCCCATTTAGGCAGAGTTTGACAAGATATTCCGCGTGAATGTTAGTTTGTAACTGCAGAGAAAAGGGTCAAGGTTGTTTCTGTTTAATGTAGACGTTCTGCATAGTATACTGCATAACATAAAAAAAGGATATAATATTTCAAGAAACTCATTAAAAGTGTATTCTTGTAAAAATAGCACTTTCTTTCCCCTTTGGACCAGCGAAGATATTTTTGGTCAAACTTGAAAGATTTCAAACACGGCGACTTTGTTTTCGCTCCTTTAATAGCGAATTGGAATGATGTTTACATGTTCTAACAACTGCTAATGTTACCGTACAAGCTCATGTAAACATTAAGATTATTGGAGTCGCACATCCCAGAAGACAAATGTTTACAGTGGAGCTAGACGCTTCCGACCTATATTGAAAATGGCTTAAAGTTGGTTGAGATGCTAGAACTATGTGCGTCACAAAGCCATTATACAAAATCTGAGTTATGAATGCTTTAGAATGTTGATGGTTTGCATAATTTCCAGTCGGTGCTTCCAGCAAATTAGAATCACTGTGATATTGTACATTAATTGTGGAGGAATCGATATGCATTCAGTATAATTAATAAAGTTTTCGTTACTGAAAATTAACAAAGAGAGTGAAGGTGTAAATATGTACTTTCATCATTTAGCCCTTTAATTGTGTGCAGGACTACATTATAATTAGATGTAATTAATATTGATTAATTCAAAACTGTTAAATCAAAATTCAGTTCCTTTTGTCAACATTGTTTTACTGTGCATTGTTCGGACTGCATATGTATTCAGCAGGAGATCATCGTACATCTTCTAAAATGTCCTCCTACTCCTTTGTTTGTCCGTCTGTCCTTAATGCGGTGTACCTCCTGCAACATTAAAGACACGTCCTTGAAACTCTGGAAAATGATTGGAGGTAGATTTAGATATGTACAGTGTTTTCAAAAGAATGTTTAATATTTCTAAAACAAATCAAATATTTAAAGTATTTTTAAAGTTGCGGTATGTCATCTTCAATGCCAGAGTTATGATATCTGCACTGGGCTTTTGGATTATACTCTCACCTTGTGCCGATTGATATGCTCCACCTGGATCACAGCTTGAAAACTGTTGAGATCCCCACTCAACAACCATATATGGGTCTGAAGGACACGAGACAAAACTAGACTCGTAACCTTATCCAATACAGACCGTGTGTCATTACTCTTAGTTTGTTGATTTGCCCTTTGTCATAACTCGGAAACAGTTTCGATCCGAAAACTACTAACCATATACTGATTGAAGGAAACGAAATCAGACAAATTTCTACTACAGACCCGAGGAAGGAGACATTGCTCTTGGGTCATCACTTGGAAACTGTTGAGATTCCTAGTCTATAACTATGTAAAGGCGTAAATGGAAAGAGAAAACAAAACACAATGAGACATATTTCCCGCACATACCCTATGCTGTACCCCTGTAATTGGGAATATGACCCTAGATTATAACATGGAAATTGTCACGATCTCCATTCTCCATCCTAGAACAATATATACAATTATTGGTTCCATATACTGAGGTACTCACCCAAGAAGGTCTCCCCAGCATCCACATCATCATAATGCAGTGCAAGCTACTCTGGGTGGGACATGTTGAACGTATGCCAGACCACCGGCTGCCTAAGAGACTCTTCTGTGGCGAGCTACAGTATGGACAGCGATCACACGGAGGTTAGAAGTCACGCTTCAAAGACAATCTGCAAGCTGCATTGAAAGCTTTCAACATAAACCCTGATTCCTGTGTAAAACATCAAGCATTCGAGTCACTTGGCGTTCCACTGTGCACAAAGGCTCCAAGTTGTGCGAATCTAGCTTGATAGAAGCTTCCGAGCGGAAGAGGCAAGCCAGAAAAGAACGTGCCATCAACAATCATGGAGATGTCCCACTCATTCCCTATCCCTGATGCAAACGAACATTCCGTGCAAGAATTGGCCTCATCATCCACCTGCGCACGCACAGAACAGAACCAGTCACACCAACCCTCAGATGACTAGAGAGGTCCTCGACGAATCGTCTTGCATGAACTTATGAAGTAACAAATGTTTACTTCCAATTACAACTGGATCATTGACATCTAATAAATTATATTTGGCTAAACAAAAACATATGAGGAGTATTTTAGACAGTTCTGTTTTTGACAGCTGACATAATATCATCCATCTAAAATAGACAGCAACCAGATAGAAAATACAAGGATGGAATATTTGTTATGGCATAATCTACAAACAATTGTGCTTATCATGGTAACAATGACAGCAATGTGAGATGACAAGTTGTAGTTCTATGGATCTCAAGCATGCGGCACGCGGTCCATATGCGGACCGCTAAGCAGTTCAATGTGGCCTGCAATATGATTGACGTCACTAGGTGTCATGGGAGGTAACAAAGGTGGCGCGGCCCTTGGGCCATGAAAAAGTTTTCATGCGGCAAACTGGATGGTTTGAGTTTGGCACCCCTGTTGTAGTTGATGTTCTTTCGCATGATTAAATAGCAACCAAATATCTCTGACATCAGCCAAGTAGAAACTTGATTTATTCATTTTTTATATCTCTGATGGCAATTAAAGTTAAACTTTAAAAATAAAATAAATATCTTAAATAATTTCTATAATTGTTGTATGTATGGAGAACAAAACTAAAACTGTATACTGTGAGACAAACCAATTAGTTTGGCCGATATGCGGGGGAGGGGGTACGACTATGGATTTAGTTTCCAACTAGAAATAGTTTTTCTCTGCTAACTCATGTCATTAAATTCTTTATAACTAATACATCTGGATGTAATATGGGGTTTTCACCCACAAATTAGAGCGCAACGTTTTAAAATTTATATGCGGACTGAAAATTGTAGCCCCCAACCCTTGAAAATTAAACAGACAGTCCTGGAGTTGAATACGAAAAGGAGACAAATTGCTGATTACTTTTTTAATCTGCTGATTATTATTATTATTAATACTATTTTTAAAATCTAATCCTAGGGAGCCATACTTGGTTCTTGAAGGGTATATTCCGTCTACCCCTTGATAATTCTCTATTTTGTGAGAAATGAGTTTTAAAATATTACAGTTTATAATTTAATATCATTTCTTTGTCAATCTACGTCTGTGGATCAATCTGTTTTTTTTTTCTCATGATAAAAATCCTCTAAAGCTTCACTGTTTAACTATAAAGGGCTCACCCTTTAATTACTTTGTTTTATGAGCGAGAGAGACAGACAGACAGACATGATACAACGTAAACTTTCAATCGGCACACTGAGATGACCCCCTTTGAACCCATTAAACAACATACTACTTGCTGTATCCACTGCTCTAAATCTGCATTTTAAAACAGCTGTACTTAAAGGAGATTATAACACTATGCATTCAAACTATTTTATCGCCAGTACATACACTTTTAGTATCACTTAACTCACCTTAATTTGCCGCTAGATGACTGGCGGCGCCGGGTAAATGGGCGTTCTCTCGTACTTCATTTTTTAAAATTCTTTTACTGAGCTTACGTAAGCAATACAGCATGTGGGCGCTGTTGGGATTCATGCTTTGACCTGTTGATACCAATTTGCATGTCATTATAATTCATTTTCTAACCAGTCCTTATTTAAGTTTTTAAATGTGCGAATTTAATTAAAATGCGCGGGATCGCACATATTTCTTTGAAGATTTCGTGACTACTATCCCATTGCATTATGAGTGGAAAAACAATCATATATATATATATATATATATATATATATATATATATATATATATATATATATATATATATATATATATATATATATATATATATATATATATATATATATATATATATATATATTGTATTAACTCGATGCGCTCGACTGACTGGATAAAAGGGAATATAAGACTAAATAAGCAACGACTATGAAGTTTGAGAAACCACTGTCAGGAGCGGGATAAAAAAAATCTAGCAAGCTAGCAAAGTTCTTTACGCAAGTTTACGGAGTCGAAGGGTTATAATAAATTCGTTCCACGCAAGAACGGCGCCGTTGTTGTAAGAAAAAACGCTCACTCTCCACGAAGAAATAGATACACGCGAAACATTCACTTCTAGCGATGGTTGGATAAACACGCTGGAAACAGCGTCATGAAAAAAATATTTTTAGCATTTCGGAAGAGAAGTCATCAGCCGATGAAAATGTGGCTCGCAAGTATATGACCGAATAATTCAATCCGGAACAGGTCTACAACATGGACGAAATAGGGCCGAATTTCAAAATGTTACCAACGAAAACATTTGCAAGCCAAAAGGAAAAGTCTGCGCCGGGTTATAAGTAATGGTCACGATTTTGATTCAAAAATAGAAATCGCGATGCCTTGCCGCTTTACTACTTTTCTCAGCAATAGGCGTGGATGAATGCAGAGTTGTGTCAGGAATAGTTTTCGACTCAGTTTGTTTCTACCGTGGAAGAATATCAGAAGAGTAACAATTTGCCAAGAAAGGACATTCTTTACTCGTTACTGATCACCCACATCCAAACTGTGACGTGCTTCAGAAAGGAAAAATTAAATCGATTTTTTTTTTACCGCCAACTGTGACTTTGTTTAGAACAACCAATGGATCAGGGCGTCATTGAATGTTCAAAGTGCAGATACAGAAGAAAACTGACATCGTCCATTCTGTAGCAAAATTTGAATTTGTTGGAATCATAAAAACTCATCAATAAAAAAGGATGAACACGGCGGCTCAAGCGTGGACTGATATTCCGAGCTCAAGGTTTTTGAAGTCTTGGAGAAAAATTTGTCCCAATATCGAACGTAAGAAAGAGGACAAGATGCAATACAAAACTGAAGAGGAAAATTTGTTGCAAGATGTTAACCAATTATTAGGTAATGAAGATTTATATGTAGCCGATCTGGAAGAATAAACCAAATTTGAATCTTTGTTTTAAAATGAAGTCATGGATGACGCAGAACGAAGACGAGAATGATTCTCCTGACCAATAACAATAGTAATAATTATGACTTTGTATTGCGCCTAATCTTTAAAAGCTCTAAGCACTTTATAATATCTATAATAATATGAATACAAAAAAAGCAAGAAAACAAATGTTGAAAATATTAAAGGTAGGAAACATTTATAGGTCTTTAAGTTTGTTGTTGCAGTCAAACAAAGATGAATTTTAAAAGCACTCTTGAAGGGGATCATTGTGTTTTGGTGTCTAATTCGACGTTGCTGGGCCCTGGTATGCAAAATGACGTTGTCCATATGACCTCGTTTTCATGGTGGGAACAATGAGTATACGATTATCAGAAGAGGAGTAAGTATCTTGCTGGTGTATACAAATGGGTGAGGAAGGATAGGTATGCTGTACCAGAATCCGTTAGTGAAATGTAGCACAGAGAGCAGATTTTGTGTTAGATTTGGGATCAAATGGATAGCCAGTTTAAGGTACAGAGCAGCGGTGAGGTGTGCTCTGATCCTGGTACTCTAAGAATGATCCGAGCAGCTGTGGTTTTAACTTTCTGAAGTTTCTGGAGTAGATATTGAGACGAAAAAGATATAATTAAGTTACGATAGTCCAAACTTGAGAGTACTAATGAACACACACGTGCTTTATGTTTAAGTGGCATCAACTGAAAAATATTTGTGAATTTAGCTGATGCATCTCATCTCAAGATATGCAGCCTTGCATATGTTCACGACATGTTGGTGCAATGTGCGAATACTGTCTGGAGTAAGACCTAGGTTGCGTACTGAGAATTTAATGTTGGTGTTGCTGATATTTATTGTTTGAGGTAAATGATGTAAATGAGAAAGTATTTGTGTTGTGATCAGAATGTCCTCAGTTTTATCATCATTCATCTGCATCTTGTTACATGTCATCCAGGATTTCACATCTGAAATGCACCTCTTTACTCCTTGGATGGTAGCATCAACTTCAGTTGGGTTTCTACACTTGTATATTTGGGTGTCACCAGCGTACGATTGGTGAGACACTGGGTGATGATCTATTACACTTGAAAGCGGCTGAGTGTATAGAATGAAAAGGAAAGGGCAAAGAACAAACCGCTGTGGAACACCACAACATATATCAACTGGGAAGGAGTGTATTCCTTTTGCAGATACAATTTGTGTCCGGTTGACTAACTAGGAATTGAACCACTTTAAGGCTGTACCACATACATGTTGGAGACGGTGAAGTAAATATATCATGGTCTATTGTGTTAAATGCTGCAGACAAATCAAGGAAGGTGGGGACTGTAAACTTACCCAAGCAAAGAGAACATCATTAAATACTTTCAAAAGAGTAGTTTCAGAACTGTGACAAGGGCGATATGCAGACTGTACATTGATATAAAGACTGTTTGAATTCAAATCAGATACAAGTTGGGTTACAACAACTTTTTCTAAGATTTTTATATGAACGGGAGATTCGAAACTGCGCGGTAGTTCTTTAAATTCGTTATGGTCAAGTGTTGGTTTCTTCAACAGAAGCTTGATGATGGCATGTTCGAAAAATGCTGGGAATTCTCCGGATGGTAGATATATTTTATGACATCAGTTAGTGAAGTCAATATTGGGTCGAAGAACTCAAGCAGCAGAGATGATGAAATTGGACTAAGTTCACATGACTTTGGTGCACTCTTCATCACGATTTTCCGTACTAAATCCGGAGTGAGGATTATCAAGTGACAGTGTCCAAAATGACGCACTGCGAGCGAAAGGATGCTCAGGAATCGGCTTTGCGTTACTTATAACTATGTTCTAAATCTACAGACATAATATGCATTAAAAATGAAAGGAATATGCGGCTATAATCGATTTTCAAGCAAAAAAAAACCCACCTATTGTATGAATATTCAATAAATACTGTATTTACATTACACTTACATACTGTACTCTTAAATATGCATGAACTGGTGTTCTTTCATTAAAATTTAATGATCGACGGATAATCTGCCGATTTCGCTAATTGGTGATACCTTCGGTCCCGAGGACCGCTAATTATCGAGTGTCACCCACACTGTTTAAGCCGTAGATTACTATTTTGATTTATCATATGATGATGTTTTGGTAGTCAGGGTCTATTTCTACGTATGTTGACTTTTGTCCGTCATTAAATGATATTTTCAGCCTTATTAAACTGAACATGAGTTTAGTTTAAACATATTAGACATTCTAATAAAACAGTAAATGAAAGCAAAGTTCTTTTTTTGAAAATAATTTATGCAGTATAGCACTTTTAAAAAAAGAGCTAAATCCCAAATATGTTGCTAGTGGCATCTACCACCCCACCCCCAAATGAGCACTAAACTAATTGTATTTAGGAACATGTCTCTAAACACGTGCATAGCATAACCGTCGCAAGATGATCTTCGTTTAGATGCAGTTATAGGTACCTTGTCACTGTCGGATGATCGATGAGCACACGTGGTTTCCAAACAGAGTAATAAGAGTATACATAAATGATTGTACATGAAGGAATTCTATGTTGAAAATTTTATGACGGCAGAATGGAAAATGAACGATGAATGATCTACTTTCACGCTAAATGTCGGTAGCAACTGCGCAATTACATGACTGCATAATGACGTAAAGACATTCTTCTTCGTAACAATCAATCATATTTCACGTATTTGGTAAAACATTTAGCACACAAAATGAGCAAATTTATGGGAAGACCTGACAATGCATTAAAAGGCTTTCATAGTGTTATCTTCCACTAATCTCATACAGTAGCAACGCATCTTAAATTTACATTCATCTGTGAACAAAACTGACCCAGACGTGACATTGCACATGGTGCCGGTAGATAAGTATGAATACATTCTAGGACCAAATGACGTAAAGTGCATAACGTAAACTGATTTGCTTTATAATTGTATCAAATACTTTAAAGTGCATCAATTTTACAAAAGATCAATCCATGGTTCGTCTAGTAAAAGAGAGAGAGAGAGAGAGAGAGAGAGAGAGAGAGAGAGAGAGAGAGAGAGAGAGAGAGAGAGAGAGAGAATTAAAAGATAGATATATGGATAGATAGATTATTTGTATCAATACTATTTAAGACTTAAGTCACTACAAACATTTAAGGCCACTTCTGTATATTAAATATTTTGTCAGATATAACATGCGATGCTTTTCCTAGATTGAGCAAGCGCAACGACTGACTTACCCCGGTGAATTTGACTACTACGATGTCAGATCTTCATAGTCTAGCAAGAGTTATTTCCCATAGTTAAGTTATGTTAGCTTTAATACTTCATTTTAAATGTATTCAAATTATTTTCTCAGGATAATTATGTCTTATTAAATTTGCTTGTGTAAATTATACTTTTTTTCTAGGTTAATTCCATTAATGGAATATCCCTAACAGGTATACTTCTGCAAAACAGTAACTCTAGATAAAACCGTAAAAGGAAAACTATTTTATTACAATTAACTAGCTATCACAATCAGTGACTATATAATGTTCAAAATCAAATATACTACTATACTTATCAATTTGATTTCAATGTCAAAGGAATTTTTTAATTAAATATATTGTTCTTGTTAGCTTAACGTCATTTTTTCAGATAAAAGTAGGCTATACAGCGTGGAGGAAGAACCCGGGAAACGCTGAGACGAAACATCGACCCACGGGAAGTAAATAGCAATATTTCTCACCAACCCACATAAGCCGAAGCCTGATATTCGTACAACGCGGACAGAGGTGGAAAGACAGTGATCTGTACGGGCAAGTGCTTTTAGATATCTCGGCCACCCGGAGCTCCAAGTTATTAAATAAAAAACAAGAACAGCGACAAAACAAACAAAAAATAGTCTAAAATAAGTTTGACAAAGAACATGTTTGTTGCATTAGATGTATTGTTGTTCCATCGCATAGTGGTTTTATATTTTTTAATGAAACTAACTAAATTTCATTCCGTCCGCAAACAATTGCATTCAAGCGTTACTTCTTGGTATACGTCGTTCTTGCTTGACGTCAGTAAAGGGTAGCTTTCTTGCTTATATCAGCAAAGAGTTACCTTTTTGTTTTATTGATAATGTGATTCAACCGAATTTAGCTAAGGACATTTTCTTCAAACATAAAGTTTTAAGTATCCCTCAAACTGACACTAATGCGTATACAACGTACAGGACTGATGACATAACATCTATTTATTATTACAGGTATATGAAAGGTAGATGTATAACTCTATGTACCTGTAAGAAGTACGTATACTAACATTGTTCGTGCATCCTGAACAGGTTTTAAGCGTTAATCTTAAAAACCTGAAAGTATCATCAACTTTGTAAATGCTGTAACTGAAAAGAACGGCTTTCATTTATCTGCTTACGAAAATACATAAAACTTTCTCGTTATTTTAAACCAGTGATGCGCAAATTTGTATTAGAAAGGCATAGTAAATCTGAGTTGATTTTTAAAGATCAAATGATTGTTTGGACAAAGCAATAAAGGTTATCTCCCTTACATGATGAAGCGACAGTGATGACTAACAAGCAAGCTGCATTACCTTGAGTATAACCTCCCACCAGGTATAGTCTTTCTTGTGCTGAAAAATGACGTTAAACCCTATAACAACAACTTCCGGCAAATAATGTACTGGCAGATATGGGTCTGTGCAACTTGTTAGGAGTAATTAGAAAATTAAGAAGAAAAACAAGACCCCGTACTGCAAATGCATTATTCGATCATGGTCTATATTTGTTTGCAGATGGTCTCTACTTAATGGCAGATCTATATTGTGCATCGTGCGATCTTATGGAGATAAATCCTTGCGAATTAATTTTATGTGATACAGAAGAAGAAGCATTTGTGCACACGAAAAGCTAATTTTCTATTGAACTTTCATCTCTATTGCTAAGAATCAAATTTTAAAATTTCATAAATGTTATTCGATCCTCTATATAACTTTTCTTTTGCTATTCATGAATTATCTGATAAATGAGGAGATGGTTTTCGTATTAAAATGTTTAGAGTATAGAGTACGCATGTATACGATATCCAGGCCGCTTGTAAGCAACTATCGCCCGGCCCTCGTGCACAAACGTCCTAATCAGGGCCGTCATTGGTAGTGTGTAATATATGTGCGCCATTATTTCCAGCACAAAAGTTGCAACGGGCCTGGTCCTAACCCCCCAATGATTTGAAATGCTCTCTTTTGAGCAAACAGTATACTTTACAAGATATACATTTATTATAGAATAGCTTTTAAAGAAAATTTTAATTCAGTGTGACTTTTTCATCTGCTTGAAAAAAAGTATTATTTCTCAAGTGTTCTGAAATGATTATACACCACCCTCCCCATTCAAAATGGCCACTTCCTAAATTTAGTGCATAAAATATGCATACTAGAAGAGCTGTCTACAAGATGCAGGTCGATACGATAAATTATGCAAGCGAAGTCTTCATCTGCGAAACATAGCTCGGAACTAACCAATCAAATATCATCTCTGTTGAAAAAGTTAATCCGTGTCAACCAACAGGTTTCTCTTTGTTAAAGGAGCTGCACAATATGAAAATATATATAATTTCACAAAATATAGGGAATTATAGTCCTCGTGCAAACAATTTTTCTGACCCATTAAGTTTTCTCAAAAATTTCGATCATAGATAATCAAGTCAAATTTCAAGCATCGACGTCGTTTAGAAATACTCTGCTATAAATAGCTCACAGGTATATATATATATATACATATATATATATATATATATATATATATATATATATATATATATATATATATATATATATATATATATATATATATATATATATATATATATATATAAAGACACAACGGAGCTCGAGCATATGCTCACAAACTAGCTATAACTCTAAAAGCTCTGTTATTTAATGGTCTAGATGATAACGTGATTTCGAATCGATTCTTGCATCAAACTTAAATTACCTTAATAGTTACACACACATAAGGGATGGAGTATTACATATGCAGCCGATGTGATGGACAAAGCTATCGTTACTAGATATTACGGCGAGGAGTGAAAACGGATAAATATACAAATAGTAATATCTTGGCCATCTTCGAACTCAAAAGATAAACAACATATATCGCATGTTATTTTCAGGATCCAAAACTAGATTTACTTCTAATGTACTGTTTTTCATACAAAAAAAACGCACGAAAATGTAAAATCTTAAATTTTCCAATTAAGAAACTTGAGATGGTAATAATAATAATAATAATAATAATAATAATAATAATAATAATAATAATAAACTACAAAGGTATGGGTTGTTATTTGCAATTTTCGTTCCGCATTCACTGTTTATATGTTTCTTACAACTATTCGTTCTACAGCCATTAAAATTGAATGGAATATTACTAATTAATGAAATATTGAAAGGCAATTAGAATATCATAATGATAGGGTATTGGGGGAAATCTTTCAGCTAGATTGTATGTTTTTTTACAGTTGTAATCAAAGTATTATTAGTACTGAAAATTACAATAAAAGTCTTGTAATTGTAGCTCATGTGTGTAGTTATATCATTAGGTTCAGATCAATTCAATTAAATTCTTCATTTCATGAAAATCTTATTCACAGAAGATGTACTGGTATTATTTGCAATGTTTTCGAAATTTGTCAGTGAGTTATAATGTTTAATTAACTTTTCAACAAACTAGCATTATGTGTATATTCTACACCATTAAAGACTGACTGGTATTATGCTTATTGGGTTGGGAACAATTTGTGGGAATAGTAAATTTGTTTCACCAAACATCTACATATTTGAAGTCTTGTAGAGAGAGAGAGAGAGAGAGAGAGAGAGAGAGAGAGAGAGAGAGAGAGAGAGAGAGAGAGAGAGAGAGAGATCTGAGAACGTTTGGGTTGTGTCAAGGTGAGAACTAGAGTATACGCATTGGACATTTTGATTAAACTCTTCAGTGTTGTCCAAGGGATGATCCTTTTGGGTAAGCCTCCTCTGTGTTATAACTGTTATAATTTACTGTTATATAACTATTAAGGACATGAGACCGACACAGACACAATGGTATAAATATTGGGCTGTGGCATTTCTCCGGTTGTATCTTTGAGGCAGTTGAGAGCATCTACATTTAACCCTACAATGATTGCAGGACATGAGAAGAAACTATGCATACTTCACGTCCAGACTGAGGTCTTAGGAACTTTGCTTTTGGGTCATCAATTGGACGCTTTTGAGATGCCCAGTCTATAACAATAGATAATTTTTAAGGTCGTGAGGAGACTAAATCAGACATATATCCAGCACCGAACCTGGGTTTGTGCCGCCGTGATTGGGAACTTGACTTTGACTCATAACTTAGAAACTCCTAGAACCATATTTAAAATTAATTTACACAAGATAATATATGCACTTGTACATCCAAAACATATACCGGGTCACGGCTCAACAGCAGGGGGCTAGCCCTTGGAAACTGTCAAGATTCCCACCATATAGCCATACACACTCTGACATGATATGACAAGAGAAATATACATTTACAAAAAAAATTGAAAAATTATCACTAGATCAGGCCATACATCTAGCGATATAGACTGATTGTCGATTCTAGGTATTTTCCTGTATCTCACATTGGATTACGCTGAATGCGACGGCTACCCAAGAAATCATTCAATATGAAATTCAGTGACATTTACACACATTTTGCTTCCAAAGAATTTTTCACATGATTCTTTTTAAAAGTAGGCTAGGAATATGAAGAGTGTTCCAACTGCTTCATATAGAGTGAGACATGACAAGACAATATCATATTTTTTTTTCATATATCAATTGACTTTCATGCGCTTATTAAGTGACGCATACTTCTCAAACGTTTTACATTTTATGCAATAGCTGTAGCTGTGTCTGGTGAGAACTAGAGACTTTATTCCATGGGACCAACCCTTTCTGTTCACCTCACCGAGGGGGAGAGGGATGCCTTGGAATTTCTTTGATTTCAGAATTTCCTTTTTATTTCCGCACGATTACAAATTCTTTTCAGCTAACACACACACACACACACACACACACACACTTAATGAGAATTTCTTCATCACATATAAGGGCTGTAATTTTGTGCTTTTTGAGGTAAACTATTCCAGTCCCACCCCCTTCAGAAAATTAAATGCCCAGTCCCTGAGCTTAAGGCAACAGGGGAGAAATATCTCTGGACCCAGTTTAAGCTACACTATTTTTACTTTTATCTCGATGCTAGACGACTGTCATATCTGATTTTGTCAAAGTATCTTTCATTCCCGCCAATAAAATTATCTCTGTTTGAAAGTACTCAAGACTTTCAACCTGTTTAAAATATATATTTTATTTTTTACGTCTATAGGACGGCGGTATATGTGACTTTTACTTCGTCCATCTATATGTGAGGATTCATCTATCGTTCATATAACTGCTGAAACTCCTGTACAGCTTTATTTATCAACATTAAACTTTCAATATGAGTGAACAAGGGATTTACTTTATAGATAAACAGGCTCAAGGAACACAAAAATAAGAAGTAAGGGTCCTACAATTGTATGTTAAAGGAAGCTAAAATCTTCACTGAGAGGCAAGGCACGCATATTTTGTATATGTTCTGACCAACGTTTGCTTGACACAATGATGTTATCAAAATAAGCTGAGATATTATGTAGTCCGGACACCAGAAAGTCAATGAGTCGGGCGAAACTGGCTGATGCCGTTGTCATATATAAGGGCATAACATTAAAATCATAGAGCCCGAACGGAGTTACAAATGCGGACTATTTCCTCGATTCTTCATCTAGAGTAACTTGCCAGTAACGCTTAGTTAGATCTTTCTTGACTCAAGTAGCTTACATAACCAATCGTCTCAAATAGAGCGTTCATTCGTGGGACGGACTGGATACGTGTCGAATAAGGTGATATTGTTAAGCTTCTGGTAATCTACACATAGCCAACGAGTTTCATCTTTCTTATACAAGGCGAACTCCATGGACTGATTGAGAGTCGAATGAGGTGTTCCTCCAGTATTTCATCAAATACTGCTTTCCCCTCTTTCCGTGTTGCGAAAGGTATTCTCTTTGGCCATTGTTTAATTGGTGTATCCTACGTTGTCTTGATACTGTGAGTCAAGATGTTAGTTCGATCAAGCCTTGTTATTAGAACATCTTCAAATTCTTTGCAAAGATTGAATATCCTCTAGTTCTTCCTTCGACAAGTTGATCCCAGATTAACACCAGCATCACCTTCACCTGTTCTTGAAGGAAAATCAATATCCACACCATCGTTCTCGTCTGCATACGTCACCACCAGCACAGCATGCTTGTATCCACGCAGTAAGATTTCTGGTAGTTAACATCGTTTACTTTTCAGAGCACACAATAAGGTGCCTGCCATTGTGCCTTCATCTGGAACGATCTTGATGGCAAGAGAATAAGGACTTCATCCCCTGGACTAAAGTCTCATACTGTCCTGTGTCGATCATACAGCGCCTTGATTTCCTTTCGGCGATCGAACAGATTTTATTTGACAAGAACCCATATATCAGCTACCTTTTCACGCATTTTCATAACATGCGCCAAAGTTGATTTCTTACATCCTCCTCTTCCATAAACAAGCCTTGTAAATTCTGCCTTGCCCCCGAACTGGTCGACCAAACAACATATCAAAGGGTGCAAATCCAGTTTCGTCATGAGGGATTTCGTGGTATGCAAACAACAAAAATGGTAATACCTCATCCTATTCAATCTAGATGTCTGTACAGAACGTCCGCAATATTAACTTTAACATCCCGTTAAAACGTGCTACCTATCCATTCGCCCGTGGGTAATAAGGCAATGTTGTAAATCCTCGTATACCCACTACCACATAGAACTGTTTCGATAAGATGCTAGTGAAGTTGGCTCATTTGTTAATAAGATCCTTGGAAAACGATCAATTCTTAACAAACTCAATCAGTGTTCTAGCTACACTCGTGGCCTCTATATCATTTAGAGAAGGATTACTTGTTGCATACGCAACCTCCGTAAGAATATATGTTTGTCCAGACTTTGTTCTAGATAACGGTTTTAACTTTTGAGAATGGTTCTGTTATCATCGGGGAGCAAAACATTGGTGCTTTCTCAGCTGAAGCTTAATTTGCTGTCATATGACATTCATAACACGATGTGCAATATTATTTTACATCTGAAAGCATTTGAGACCAACAAAAAAAAACGATTGGAGAATCCTCTCCTTTGTTTACTCCATACCCAAGTGAATTGCAATGAGTCGATCCTTTGCAGCCTCCATTACAAATTTAGATTTCTTGCTGGTACAACAATT